>VUQS01059679.1:9317-19317 GCA_015108495.1 Heterochromis multidens | reverse complement strand
TGCTGCTAAAGGTGGTTCTACAAGTTACTAAATCATGGGGTGCACTTAGTTTTTCCACACACTGCTTCTTCATGTTGGCTTAGTTTTTGTTAAATAAATAATGTTACAGTATAGTACATCTTGTGTTGTTGTTTATCTGAGGTTGTGTTTAAATAATTTTAGAACCTGGTAAGGAACAGATGATTTTTTTTAATGTCCTGATACGTCACACATTAGAATTGAAAGAGGGTATACTTTCTTTTCCATGTGATGCAAAGCCTCTGAGGTTACTGTCTGTCTAATTCACCATGCAAAGTCTTTTTGGTAAGATATTCTGAGATGTCTTAAGTCACTACAAATGAATAATCAGCGTAGACACCTCTTCAGGTACTTTATTGCTTTTCTCCATTGTTAAAAAAAATGACTTCTAAACTAGTCAAGCTTAGTAATGCACCTGTAACTGCTGCCTCAGCCACTGACTATTGACGCTATGCAAATTTGGTTAAGATACCTTTAAATTAAATTAAATAAAAAAGATCGATTGCTCAGTGGATATTTGCTTCAGATGGACCTGATGAAAGAAAAGTGCATTTTCTTTGAGGATGTTTTTTCTCTGCCCTTAAGAGACCTAAAGCAAAAAGCACACTATCAAACTGGTTTTTAAGCCCACAAAGACATGAAAGTGAGGTTGTAAAACTGGCAGTAAATCTGTTCTGCCATTTGACAGAGAAACTTAAAATTTGAATCCCTTTGTTTTCTCAATGCAACAGGTTTTTGCTGTTTCTGCTTTCTCACCCTGCAACAGAATTAGTTGGATACACAGAACTGATAATAAGGATCCTTTAGTAAGATTTCCCAACTGCTTCACTTTACATTTAAAGCTTTATAACTGTGTGAGTTGATATTAGTGGTGGCAGGATGCGCAGGGAGGTTTTCTCCCACAATAAGCTGCCAGCTCCTAGAGAGTGTAACAGTGCGGAAGTTTGAAGGCAAGGTCAAAGCTTCAAAGGAAACAAAAACTCTTCCACATCTGCTTTTAGCCACAAATGGTAATTAAAGAAGAAAAACCTTGCCGCAATCTCTTTTAATGTGACTCATCTGTTTTAGGAGGAACAATCACCATCTATAGACACAAGGTCACTGGAAACTCTGTGAGACTAGTTGAAGAAGAGAACTAGCGCTCCTTGTCCTGCTCTTTTTTTTTTTTATGCTTTCAGCAGCATATATAGCTGTAGATTGTACACAGAATCCTCACATTACAGGTAATCAGATTCTAATTTGCTATTGATTATAGGTTTTTGTGATCCAGTGGACTACTTTTATACTTTTCATAAATCATTTTCCACATATTAAGGAGAAACAGATGAGCTGGCAACCAGTGCAATTAAACCTCAGAGAATAGCTCAAAGTCTTCGATTGTCTTTCATTCAGTCAGTGTAGGTTTCAGGAAAGAATGATAAACCCATAGAAGAACCCATTGTCTGTCATCAGCTAAAGACTGGGTAATTTATCAAACCAGATATCTTTATAAAAATTCAGCCAGTATTCAGTGAACCTTGCTGCTGCTGTTCTTTGTGTGTCGAGGCCTTTTTGGAAGTAATTAGGCATGTGTGTGGTTCAGTTATTGTAGACATCTGTGAATTTGCTCAACGTACATACAGGTATGGCACATTCTTGCATTTAGTGACTATAAAAATAAAAATGGGGTTTCAGACTCAAATTCACCTCAGAAATGCATTGCAGTAACTGATGGTTTGTGGACATCTGAGGGCAGCGGAAACAAGCTCTGAGAACAACAAATATGTTCTGTTAAACAGTTGTTTATTTACACATTCACTGGAGAAGGAAAAAGTTTAGCATTTATTTGCTCATGGGTTAGAGTAACATGATTTTCTTTTTAATTTTTTTTTTTCATACTATGAGCTTCACTGTATTCACCAGCTAGTCTAATTTATTTAGTTTGGTGGATTTTTCAAGATTTGTGACTGGAAAACACTGCCTGCATCTGGCAGTAACATTAATGAGAGAAGTGATAACGAATCAAAAACATAAAGATGTGGACCTAAACACCAAAACAATAAGTTAGGGATCCTAAAAAACACAGAGGTGAGGAGTACTGCAGACTCTGAGGATAATTCTTAGGAGTTCATCACAATGTAATTTGACCCATTGTTGAAAAATATTGCTTAGAAAAAACTATACCATTAAAAACCATCCCTTGACTCCCAATATAACTCGCCAGGTAGTTCATGTGATCAATACACTGAAAGGCTGCTGTAGGGCCCCGGGTTCGAGTCTACCCCGGGCCATTTCCTGCATGTTGTTCCTCCCCCGCTCCCTATTTTCCTGTCAAAAAACGGCTAAAAAGGCTAAAAAGCAGAGGTTCACAACTGAAGATGCGTTGCATAGGAGGAAGCATCACTAAGTGGTCACTAACAAAACAAGCCAACCGAGATGATGCCTCAAAATCCACTCAAGGCATCACTTGGGATTGCAAAATCTAGTCCTATTAAGTAATCTCCCCTTCCCATCCCTGGGATTCTTTTACCTGGATTATTGAGCATGCATCAAGAAATCTTCCTGTCAAAAAAATGCTAAAAAGCCCAAAATAAATCTAAAAAAACCCCACCTCCCCCGTTGCATAAGGACAACAGCAATAAAGCCAGTATTCTGCGTTATAATAATAAGGTTAATATATTGAGTTTTAAATGTAAGTTAATTTTAACAAGTTTAAATTTCACAAGTCATACAAGAGGTATTATGTTAGAGTACATAGCATTTTTGCACAATAACAATTTATACTGCTGATGGCTACTCAGTTAATTCATTAACAAAATATGGCAACTATTAAAAAAATATATATATATTTTTAGTCAATTTTTGAAATCAGAAATCCCAGTTTTGTCAGGTTTCAGCTTTATAAATGTGAGTGTTTTAAAACCTGATTATCTTTGGGTTTCAGGGTTATGTCACAAAACCTTTCTTGAAATGTTTAGTTTTGTAATCTTTTTTTTTTTTAAAGATTTTTCTTGTACACTTGGAGAGTAATCACCTTTTCTATCATCAAGAAAATAATATTGAAATTGAAATTGATTTTAGTCAGATAAAATCAAACATTATGAGGTTAACTCTAACATGAACAGGTTATCTCTATTCATGTACATTGTCCATCTTTTAGTGGCCACTGGCCTATGTTGTGTCCACATCTCATTAGTGAAATGAAAGGCATTTGGTTGCAAAACTTCTACAGCAGAGGTCATAACTCATTTTCTCATAAAAATCATCCTTGAGGTCACTGATGAAAATATTATTGTGTGTTTTCCTGGCTTAATTTCTCAGGATGTTTTCACAGCTGTAAAAGCAGCTTTTCCAGGCATGGTCATGTCATAAAAAGGAGAATTCACCTTGGTTTCTTTCAAAATAACCAAAATAATTAATGACCACTCATGATAGTTGCAGCTTTATGAGTTGAGTTACTGGCATTTCTTTAGCAGTGCTCATTTTACTTGCAGCATAAGCCTCCAACTACTCCCACGGGTTATCGAGTTTTGTTACTTTTCTCTGATATTTGTTAAGATTAATTGAGCCTTTTTTTCTGGATAAGTAATGACTTACAGGAGTGGGCTTTATGCCACAAAGGTAGAGACACTGTGTACCAATGTTGACTGAAGACAGACTCCTGCCACCCAGGAATGATTAACTGCTGGATTTGCTTCATCAGATGTCATAAGAGTAAACCAACATGTCCTTAGGCTGCACTGTGGTTAGTTACTCTGTCTGTGTTTGTGTATGTGTTCACTCACACTGTATTTATTGAACTTCTAGCTGTTTCTGTCCACAGGGCATCATAAATCCTGATTTCTGTTTCCTTTCATCATTTTTGTTAGATATTGCACTTGTTTAGAAGAAGCAAGTGAAATTGTGACTTCTACTGATCGTTACGGCCGAAAATAATATTTTTATTAAATATAAATGACAAGTCTGTGTTAATAGCTTTTTCTTCAGGGACGCAGTCAACTGTTCTGATGTTCTTCAGCAATTTTATGAGAGTCAATGGTCATAATTTAACATTGATCAACCTGTTTCTTTTCTTGTCCAGGTGGACAGCTCTGCTGCTTTTTAATGATGAAAAACTCATGGCAGGACTGAGACGGAGTAGTGAACATCACTCCCTACCCTGTCTATCCTGTTTCACGAGGATATTCAGTTACACTGAACAGAATCAAAGCCAAGTAAAAACCATTTGTCAGCTTTGAGATTTCACCATGTGAGCTCTGAAGCTCTTGCGGCCTGTGGAGGTAGATCTGCTGACTGTTGTTTTTTGCTGCTACTTTTCAGTTGCCAGTAATGTAGTAATTCAAGTCATATTACAAACATTTGCTGTCGTGATGGCCGCTGCCTCTTCACCTGAGAAGCTGCTGCAGCTCCAGGAGGTTGACTCCAGTCGAGCTGGTAGTCGGATTCTCTCCCCGATCCTCGGCTCCTCTTCTCCTGGTCTGTCCCATGAAACGAGCCAGCCCATCTGCATCTGCTCACCGTACAGCGACCTTGGCCACGACTTCACCACCATACCTTTTTACAGTCCAACTATCTTCAGCTATACTGGTCCCAGCATTTCAGACTGCTCCTCTGTTCATCAGTCACTAAGCGCCTCTTTATTTTGGCCCAGCCATGGCCGTGTGGGGACGCCTGTTACGCTGCACTGCCCCCAGGGTCGACCTCAGCAAGGCCAATCAGTCCCGACTCCATGGGACAGTGTTATAACAGCCAGGTAGGATGGGGTGCCATGCCCCGACTCTGCTGTGCTCTTTAATCAGGAGTTGGACAGCTAATAATTATTCTATTAATACTTAACATCAGGGATACTTAAGTTTTAGGGAGGCTCAGCCCCCTGCCATAATGTCATACATACAGTGCCTTGCAGTTAATATTAATGGAATATGCTGTTTGCAAATGTAGTCAATTCTTTTCACATTTATAAACCTAATTTCAGTTGGGTACACATTACAGTGTTACCTTTAAAGCAACACATTTCGAAACTCCAAAGTAAGTTAAAGAATGATTTTTGAGGAGAAAGGAGAAACATGAACAACATTGTTTCAGTCTCTTAACCACATAGAGGCAGTCCACCAACTTATCAAGCAATTAAAGTAGTATTATTCAGTACAGACACTGGAAAATCACACTGCCACTCCATTCACCTGGACAAGAAGCAAACTGGTTATAGAGCTGCTTTTACATTGAAGTTTTTGAATTCATACAGATCCTCCTTTTATTGTGCAGACTCAACAGAGAGCATCATGCACCCCAATTCCAAGGGTGGAAGATAGATTTGTATTCTGTCACATCAGTGTAGTGGCAGCCATCCTGTTCAAGCCTTGCTGTCACCTGGATCTGAAACTGTCCTGTAAACAAACAATGAAGCCCGATCTGACCAGAATAGGAATAGAAATTTTTAACAACCTAAACTAATAAAGTACATCAGCTCCTTGGCTGGCAACTAGTGATATGCCAGCAGACTAATGGCTCTAAAAGCCAAAATTAGCTAATAATCTCTAGTGATCTAGCCTACATTAGCTAATGTTTTGACGCTATTTATAGAACTAATAAAATTAAGCAGACACTCTTTAAGTCATCGCAGTGCCCCCGCCTTCTCAGAACAGTTTGCACTTTTGCTATATTTCAGGTATGTGTTTTTAATCTGCACGAAATTACCTCTTTGTCTTCTTTCTGCAGCAGCAACGCAAGTCTTTTTTATTAATGACAAACTTGCTGCTGAAGCAGAAATGCCTCTGACTGAGTGCACTGTAACATCATGATATCAAGAACACTGGACAATTAAACCTGTTTTCATTCTAACCATTACTCTCTCCAGTAGACGAGTTGGCAAAATATAATATTAGAGGACAATGTCAGAAAATACTAAAATACATTATTATTACTTCTACAACTATAGTTATTTTTAGAGATGCTATGATGAAATTTAGGGGTGCTTGAGCACTAAACTCGCCCACGCTTAACGTGTTATTTATTGTACTGATGTTTTGTAACCTTTTTTTATGGCTTTCCCAATCATGTTTTTTCTTTTGCAACAAAGTCAAGCCAAAAATAATCATCTGTAATCATACTACTGATGTATTACTGTGTAGTACATTTAATCAACTGTTTTGAATACTTAATCCACATGTTTTTGTCTTGGGAAGAAATCATGACTCAAAACTATCCGTTAGCAAAAGTGTGAGGAGGCGTTCCCAGGAGAGTGAGGAGGACATGGTGTCATCAGGCGGAAAGGCAGATCTCCACTACTGTGCTGTGTGTCACGACTATGCTTCAGGCTACCACTATGGGGTCTGGTCATGTGAGGGATGTAAAGCCTTCTTCAAGAGGAGCATCCAAGGTGAGAGACAAAACATACATCTCATTGTCACTTGTATTGAACTTTTTTTTTTTTAATGGAACTTTTTACCACATATATTTTCATGAAGCTTTTTTTTTTTTAAGTCAAGTTGACAACCACTTTGATCCAGACTGAAATAGCTCACCAGCTGTTGGATCAAAATTGTATTTCATCCAGTAAAACATGTCAACATCTACAAAATTATCCCTCTGGTCCCCAGAGAAATAATCCTACTGACTTTGGTGCACCCATTGGACTTTTTTTCATGCCACACTGACCTTACACTTAATGTGACTCCCACTATGGCATGTGAAGTAAGATTTATTGCACAGATTGTTGTAAAATTTGGTAGCTACAGATGTTTGTGCTCTCCCCAAGACTGTGTCACTGTTGCAAAGCTCTGATTGCTTTCTGTTTTAAAGCACCCAGCTGTAGTAGGCTAATAATCAGCCAGGTTTTGTTTCTTACAGATCTAATGATGCATGGCAAATGTCACTTTTTTAACCCCCTTAGGTCCTGGAGCTTTCTCCTTCCACTGAATGCCTGTCTCAAGTTCAAACATACTTGTTCGTTCTTGTTGGTTGTTGTTTCTTACCACTCCTATTTTATTTTGTATTTTATCTATGTGTCTTCCTTTTGTTGTACTATCTTTGTTGTGCTCTGTTTCCCTCCAAACTGTGCTTTTCTTCACCAGTTTTAAAAGTTTAATATTAATGTTCACATGACTCCTTGCTCACTTTGTTTTCTTTCTCATTTCCCAGATTTCCTGCTTGTGCATGTACCTATCCAAATGTTATGTTTACCCCTTACTAACTGACCTAATACCGTAGATCTTGCTGGTGATTTCTGGATGTTTCTGACAGTGCTGACACTGAGTCACTACAGATTTACTTTCTATGCAGTCCTATTAGGTCTGTACACAGCTCCGTGCAAGTAAATGATCTGATGTCCTCCCACTGACCCCTGTCTGATGGCTGGGAATCACCACTGCTACTGTTAGTGGATGTTTTGACCATCTGAACAAAAGCTATATGGGGTCACTATAATTCCCGTCCTTATATCTTATATGTATCTCTAATATTTCTGGACTAGATTTGCTCTTTTATTCCTATGCTTAATATTATTTGATATTAGTTCCATGTTCAAGTCTAAATTTGTGACATCCAGATTCATCTCACACTGGCCACAACACAGCTGGCAAAATTCAGTTTTACTGACTTTCATGTGTTCTGTGATGTTCTTGTCTACTCATCCAGAACGTCATTTTTCCCAAGCAGGCCTCCAGGACCTCCTTGGCTCTTCTCTTTAGAGTTATCCAGTATGTGGCTCTTGGCTGTTTCCTAAAAAGCCAAAGTAGCATTTCTCTCTCCTTTTATTTGGAAGACACACACTGGAGCTATTTTTACTCCGGTTCGAAGTTCCTCTGGTTGTCACCTGTATGACGTTACTGACACCTATCAGGGAAAAAGGCTCCACCCTCTTTTGATTGTGCAGTTGAACCTCCAATTTCCCAGGGCTTTTTGTACTTGTGGGCAGGCAGAATTGCCTAGTCAGAGGCTTGCCTGGAACAAATCTAGATCATATGGTGTCAAGTCACGAACTTTCTATTATAATCAAAATTTACTTCATAATGATAAGTTGAAGCTAAAAACTTGTCTGTTGCCATCGTCTTGTGTTGTGCAATACTTTTTTTATTATTATTTGCTAAATAGACCTCTATGTGCAGCTATGGTTTAATGAACTATTGTTACGGTTTGTACTAGTTTTGACTGTATTTGCTCAAAAGCCAATTTAGCAAATAATAATGTGCTAAACTAAACTTGAACACACTCAATCACTGTTTACATTTATCTGAAAGCACCACTCTGTATGCAACTTATCTGCTAGCATGACCAAAGATTTTTTTTTTTTGGGTTTGTTTTGTTGAAAACTCAAACACTAAATCCAGGTGTGTGAACATTAAATCTGCATGTGCAAATTAAGCCTTTGTGAGCAAAGTGGCTACAGTACAGAGAGAGGGTGAGAGGGCTAGAACGGACCCTAAAAGACTGCTTGTCATCTGTGCCCTTTGCAGATGATCATTTTGCAGGTTGCACAAGCTGGAAATTCTCAGTCTACCTCTCTGTTGTGCACGGATGTAGTATTGCATAGTCTTTTTCTTCTTATAATGTATTTTTCATATTCATAACAATTTTCCCGCCCTCCTTTGATTTTTGTCTCCATTTCTCCCTCTCATTTGTTTTAGGACACAACGACTACATCTGTCCAGCAACCAATCAATGCACTATAGACAAAAACCGCCGTAAGAGCTGCCAGGCATGTCGCCTTCGCAAATGCTATGAAGTTGGCATGACCAAATGTGGTTAGTGTGATTTTTATATATATATACATATATATATATATATGTATATATTTTTTTTTTTTTCATGTTTCTGTTAGTTTCCATCAGAAGTTTTCAATTTTCTTTTTCTGGATCCAATAAACTGTAACCAGATAGTCTATCTCTTTTACAACGTCCTGTTCTGACTATTACCTAAATAACATGGTCATGTGATAATGTGATGTTTGATTTATTTTTTTCCTGAAATATTGAAAAAAAATGACAACTTGGACAGGCTAAATAAAACTGGGAGTAAGATTTGGAAAGTTTGATTGAAACCAAACAAAGGGGAGGATATTGTTTTTGGGTCTCATCACACTTAGAAAGAACATGCTTGAAAGATTATGATGCAATATTTTATTACAGCAGATTATAGAATATAGAATACTGTATGCTAAAGATGAAGCATCCACATTTTCTGTCTGCTGGAGGAAGTGCAGCAAAAACACTGCAAATTTCAGTCACATATTATGGGCAGATGTTAAATTCATACTAATTTATTCATTCATATTCGGTGTCATAAAAACTGCCGTTTCCATATTTTTGATAATTTATTTTGTCACCTTAATGAACACTTAAACGAAATCATGAGAAATTCAGGCTATGAGGTAAAACTCAAAGAGTACATTAATAAGTTAGACTAAATGGTTGTGTAGTGTTGGATGAAATTAGTGGTATACATACATAAGCTGAGGTGTGTTCATGTAATTATGTGTCCCCCTACACATCCTTGTGTGATGCACTGCTGGTTCCACAGAAGAGGGGCCTGAAAGCTGAAGGCTCTGCCTCCCATTCTACTTTTAAATATCCTAGGAACCACAAGTAAGCCAGCAGTCTGAGAGCAAAGTGTTCTATTGGGGTGATATGGTACTATGAGGTCTTTAAGATCAGATGGGGTCTGATTATTCAAGACCTAGTATGTGAGGAGAAGGATTTTAAATTTGATTCTGGATTTAACAGGGAGCCAATGAAGAGAAGCCAATATGTTTAGAGATATTGCGCAATTGCAAGAAAGTAGTTCTACATATTTGCTTAATATGCGCATTGAAGGACATATCCTGGTCAACAATGATTCCAGGATTCCTCACAGTGTTACTGGAGGCCAAGGTAATGCCATCCAGAGTAAGTATCTGGTTAGACACCATGTCTCTAAGATTTTTAGGGCCGAGTACAATAACCTCAGTTTTCTCTGAATTTAGAAGCAGGAAATTAGAGGTCAGGTTTAACTAATTGGTGTGTGTCAT
>VUQS01059669.1:8327-30863 GCA_015108495.1 Heterochromis multidens | reverse complement strand
CAAAGGCAGTGATGATCAGTCAGGCTGCAGCCTCTGTTTCTACCTGTTCATGTTTCTACAGTAGAATCACTGTGGTGATCACTTTGAAGTCTCTTTGGGCTGATTTTCATCTTTGCTTTGTGTTCATATGTAAACACTAAACAGAAAGATCCTATGTGTGTCCTCATTAGGATAGGGATTTGTGTTAGTGTGTGGAACTGGTTATTATGTGACAAAGTGTTTCAGGTCATTTACTGAGTAACGCAAAACTTAATGTAACAAGTAGTGTAACAAATTACTTTCTCTGATGAGTAATTAAGTAACAGACTGCACTACTTTTAAGAAAAGTAACAAGTAATTTGTAATATATTACTTTTTTTGAGTCACGACCCCAGAACTGGTGGTATCAGCACCAAGGCAGCAGAATAACAAAATATCAAAATAACACACTGCCTCTGAGGGCTTTCCATGGTACAACCTGCTGCCATCTCATCCCCAGGTAAATAATTCACATGCAACCGGCTCCCACCTGATGTAAAAGAAACTGCAGGTCTCCAGTTACAAATCTTTGGACCGCTTTTGAGCCCTGTCATCTTGGAGATACATCAACCAAGTAGTCCGACCATTACAACTTAGCCCTTGTTACTTACTTACCCTTGCTCATTTTTCCTGCTTCCAGCACATCAATCAAGGACTGCTTCTTCACTTGCTTCCTAATATATCCCACCCCTTGACAGGTGCCATTATAATGATACAATCAATCTTATTCACTTATTCACTTCACCTGTCAACTGCCTCCTTTTAATGTCATGGTCGATCAGAATATTCTAACTTGTATATTACTGGAATATTTCTATTTTATGCTACTTTATGATTCTGGAAATAATGCAGTTTTTATCTCACCACATGTACCTGTAATCTAATAGCTCTGATTTTTGAAACAAAACATAATGTAAATATGATGATCTTGTGGATTATTAAACAGTTTCAGTCGCTGATCAACTACAGGATGTTTTCAGATTTTTTTTTTTTTTTGTCTTTTTTTGTTTTGCAGGGATTTATGTGTAAGTCACCAACATCCATGAACAAATTAACTTAGCTTCATCTGCAGTTATATCAATAGGAAAATGAGAGAAATGCTAACCCAGCCTCAAAATCTAGTCAAACAGGAGACAGTGTATGTGGTAGACAATTTTAAATTAGCTGCAGCTCACACATTAAAATACTTATTAATATTTTGTGATTTACCTGTCACTGATATGCAGCTCACTGTGGATGGGGAATGTGGAGGACATATTTAGCACATCTAATTGATATTTTTACAAGACCCTCTTAGCGGCTCTTGGTTTTTGGCAGCCTAAGATGGTTTTCTACCTTTCCCTCAAAGCCATCATCAAACCCAGAGTTTTATTTACCATCTGGGTACTGAGGTAAACAGTATTTGCAGCATCAGAGCAGTTGCTGCAGCCTGGTCTTTCAGTGAGATATTAGCTGGCCTCCTGCCACAGAGAGAGAGACAATGTGGAGTCATACTTATGCTACCATTTATTTGTGTATACTTGGATGTGTATGCATTATGAGGATGTGTGCCTGGTGACGAGCTGGAGCTATGCCACACTGAAGACACAACACCATACAAGGACAAATCATGCTAGAGGATCAGGCTGCCTGCAGGGTGGTACTCCTGCAGGGTGAGAGTACTGCAGCTCTGAGAGCTCCAACCAGATGGAGTTCAGAAGCCTGATGTTTTAGAATAACAGATATTTGCTGGCACCGGATACACTGGGAAATACATTTGCTTTTTTCAAAGCCTGTTCAAAGCCTAACCAACCTAAAAGACAAAAAACAAATTACACATTGCCTTCCCAAATGACCCATTTGAGATTTTTCCTATATCTGACAGCTCAATCAGCAGCCTATTAACACCTCTGTAAATGCCCTGCAGATTAAACTACTTGCTCAAGGTTAGGGCAAGATGGAGAGACGTGAACAGCACTGCCCTGTGTCAAACACAGACACTACTACTTGGTTAAGGTTAGAGAAAAACTGTGGTAATGTTTTGTGGTCATGCTTGAAATATTGCTAAATTCTGATCTCCAGTGCCAAAGTCAAATATTTGGTGGACCAACTATGTTCTCGCTTTTTTTTTTGCAGTTTTTCTGAGTTCCTCTGCACTGCTGCATTTCAAAAATGTGGGTGCCAACATGACAATAAAGTTACCCAGTTTATTAAAATGTCCCATTTAACACTGACTTCTGTCTCATTGCTGTTAAACCATTTCTCTTACGAAGCAGTTTATAATCCACAAGGGAGCGCTAAACAGAAATAGATGAAGAGATTATGATAATAAGCTACAATTGTTTTTGGATTCCCTTAAAGGTGCAGTTTGTATGATTGTTAGCTTAAAAACTATTTAAAACATTCAAAAATTTAGATTATCAATAGAAAATGAAGAACTAACAGATGGCGGTGGTTGGAGAGCTGTTGACTGGGTGCTGACGAGTTTGCATGATGTAGTACTTCTTTGCATAGCGGTTCTCCTGCAGTGAGCCTTTTAGATAGTGGAACTTCTCCACCCATGACCAGTCATCCAATGTTCATCCACACTGGATGATTTTTATGCTGTATAGCAGTGTTTGGTAATATTAGATACAAACCCCAGCTAGCCAATGTCCAAAATAAAGAAAGTCAGGGTAAAGGCCTTTACACACTGAGCCTGTTGCATATGTATTTCTTGGAGTTCCTTTCTCAAGGCACAAAATATACGGAGGAGAACATTTAAATCATGCGCGCAAACTGATTTAATAACGTTTGCGACACGGAATTTATTACTAATTGCGCCAATATTTAACATTTTTTAAACTGACCACGCTTGTGTTTAGAAAACAGCACAACTTTTGTAAATCACCTGTAAAACTAACCACACCTATGAGTGCTATTTGGGGATTGCGCTCTCACGCTATTTTGCTCCATTTAGTAAATTTTGCCCATAGTGGCCACAAAAGAGCAGCCCCTTCTAGAGTAAGGTATTCTAGATATCGCACTTTTAAAGGGGGTTTTCAAAAAAGCAGTTTCCCTCTGCCTCAAGTCTTTGTGCTGGGCCAAGGTAAGCTAGGTTAAACCATAGAACAGAAGATGGACATAGCTGCCATGATCATGGTCTTAAGTGCTTGAAAGAAAGGCAGCTGGCCTTCTTTCTGGTTTGTGAAGATGTTTCACCTCCCATCCAAGAGGCTTGTTCAGCTCTGAAACAAATGATGGAGAGCCACAGGTATTTAACCCCATTGAGGTTGTCCTGTGGGTCATTGAGCCACTATTAATCATGTGAGTCATTAAGGGTCACATGAGCCAAAGTATGAAACAAAGCATGGCTCAGTGATCCTCAGGAACAACCCCAGGGAGACAACCACACTAGGGGTTAAATACCTGGGGCTCTCCATCATTTGTTTTAGAGCTGAAGAAGCCTCTTGGATGATGGGTGAAACATCTTCATGAACCAGTTGCCTTCATTTCAAGCACTCAAGACTACCATGACCTGGATGACTGAGAACCTACACATACCGGGGTTATGGTTTGTATTCTGAAGTCCCATCCCATCACCATCTCAATGTTTGGAAACCGGGCGTGACAGAAAGGAGCCGGTCTGACTGTGAAGTTGCACGTTGATTGGCTAACGACCTATCAATCACAAGTCGTCAGCCAATGATAATGCTCCTTTCTGAAATGAACAGCCAAGATTTACAAAACTGACTTAATTTTTTATTTAAAATGACCCAAAATGAGTGAAGGAGAGCATGAAACTCAGTAGGAAGTGTTTACCGAGGTCAAGACAGAAAGCTGTTTTCCTATAGACTTCTATAGGACTGGAAATCATTTTGCAACCACAGCTATCACCCCCTGGTGGGCTTTAAAGGAAGTAAAAGAAAGTTTAAAAGAAGTTTCAGGTACTTTGGCAGACCCAGGAGCTGTGTCCATCATTTATACCCTCTATGGGTTAAACACATACTGAATTATTCTGGTTTTAGACAAACAGATATGAAATTGGCTTACTTGCACTTTTCACTATGGTGGAGACAACTAACGCGAGGACTGCTAAAATGTATAACTGCTCATTCAGTTTCAGGTTCATTTAAAACATTGAGAATCCAAAATTCCCAAATCACAAGAGACTCTAAAAACACATTTGATAAAGTGACGTAAGTGACTTTTTCATCTGTTTGTGTGGACTTTACAATGAAGAACAAATAAACCTGCACCATACTGATTACATCAGAGACAGACAACACAGAGAGGAACTCATAGAATTTGTAATACAAGTATAACCCTGGCCCTGTGTATGTGCTTCTCTTTTTCCTTCTCCTGCTATGCATCCCTGAGTGTGTTTGCACTCTTAATATGCTCGCATTTAAATGTTTTATACGTCAGCTGAGTGAAGCTCTACAGATGAAAGTGACTCTGAAAAGGATCTAACTGCTGTGAAGTTCATACATATGTGTGTGTGGGAGAGAGAGTGAAAGCACAAGAGAGATTTATGGAGAAGTAAGGTCAAATATCTTCGACCTAATAATAAATCACACACACACACTCTGCCACCCTCTCGTATACCCTCTCTCTCTCCCTTTCCATCCCCCACTCGTGTGTTGACATAGTTTCCATGGTGAGGGGAAGGTGTTGAGAGCCATCGTTGCATTCCTGGGAGCATGCTCACACACACACACACATTAACATTTACTCTGGGGGGTCAGTTGACACTGTCTCACAGCTATCAGTCCAATGTTTGTCCGCTGCTGTCTCAATAAAAAGAAAAAAAAAAAAAACACACAGCCCAGAGATTTCTGATGTCCTGTAGGTAAAATGTGCTGTGCGTGATCCAATCTGTTTTCTCCTCTTGTTTGTCATTGCTTCTGTCTTTCACATTTCAAAGCTAACTTGAGGTCAGCTTGCATGTGTGGAATTTGCTGAAACCTCTATGTAGTATAAAGCCTAACTCCAGGCCCAAGAGGATGTAGTATTTACTGCTTCCCATTATTTTTGGACAGTTTTGCAGTTTCTTTGGCCTCAGCAAAGTCTTCAGAGTGAATTACAAGAGAAACAATAAAGAGCAGCAACAGTGTCAAAAATGTGACAGCAGTGGTTCTTGTGATACAATGGAATAGGTTCTCTTGTATTTTATTTGCTTTACAATTTGGGAAAGGCTATGTTTGCTGCAGAAACATATGAAACCAATGATTTTAATGTGCGGCAGTGTCCAAATAGTCAGTAATCAATGATTAAAACTCATGGCGAAAACAAAGTACATCCTCTGTTAGGTCTAATGTTTTACATATCAGGATATAATAAAAAAAAATAAAAATACAGAGTCCTTACCAGATATTAACATTATTTAAATACAACCTCAGGTGAACTACAACACATGCCATATTACACAGTGTCATTATTTATTTGACAAACACTAAGCCAAAATACAGAAGCAGTGTGTGAAAGACACCTCATGATTCAATCACTTGTTGAACTACTGTTAGCATCAACTAAATATAACTTGAAGATCATTGACCTGTTGGATGATCCAGTTTGGGCCAAGCTGTAGCTGTCGGAGAGATGGGCTTGCATCTGACTCTAGAATACTTTGGTATACAGAGAAGTTCATGGTTGACTCAATGACTGAAAGGGGACCAGGCCCTATGGCTGCAAAACAAGCCCAAATCATCACCCCTCCACTACTGTGCTTGACAGTTAGTATGAGGTGTTTGTGCCTATGGTGCCACTGTGTATTATGGTCAAGCATCTCCACTTTGGTATTGTCTGTCTGAGGGACGTTGTTCCAGTAGTCTTGTGATTTAGCTTTACAAACCTAAGCTGTGCTGCCATGTCGTTTTTAGAGAGAAGAGGCTTTCTCCTGGCAATTCTTCCAAACAAGTCATACTTGTTCAGTCTTTTTCTAATTGTGCTGTCATGAACTTTAACTTTTAACATGCTAACTGAGGCCTGTAGAGTCTCAGATGTAGCTCTTGGGTTTTTATGCAGTTTCTCTCAGCATTGCGTGGTCTGACTTTGGGGTGAATTTGCTGGGGTGTCCACTCCTGTGAAGATTGGCAGCTGTCTTGAATGTTTTCTACTTGTCACTATAGGCTGATGGTCTTCAAATTGTTTGGAAATGGCTTTATAACCCTTCCCAGATTGATGGGCAGCAACAATAGCTTCTCTGAGATCAATGCTGATGTCTTTCCTCCTTGGCATTGTGTTAACACAAAACTGAATGCTGCAGACCAGCAAACTGACAAAACCTCTACTTTTATAGAGATGCTCAAACTTGCTGATGATCAGTTAATCAAGTGCATTTGATTAGCAGCACCTGGCTGCCACTTACCCTCTTAATTCCTATAGAAGCAGTAAGGGTGTGCTCAGTTTTTCCACACACTTTTCACTCAAAATTTTGTTGAATAAATAATGACGTGATGTATTATGTCATGTTTTGTAGATCATCAGAGGTTGTATTTACCTCATTTTAAGACCTGCTAAGGACCAGATGATTTTTATTATGTCCTGATATGTAAAACCTTAGGGTGTACTTTCTTATGTCTTACCAGTGTTCAGTCTGGGTTAATTTAGGCCACCTAGGGTCCCAGCTTTAGGCCTTTATAGAAGTCTAACTCATGGTGTCCTGACTGTCCAGATCTTTACGTTGAGGAAATGTCATTGGGTCGAAATGGTCTATCCTCACAGAAGCACAGATGGTTTGGTCTGATAAGTACAAAAGGGTCACAAAAATCATAATATGAATCCTCTGGAGACAATGAATGTCAGTAGCAAATTATGTGGAAATCTTAACATCTTGTTTATGAACTTAACAAGGTGGTGTTAGAAGAAAATTCACTGGGTTTCTAAAATGAACATGAGAACATGAATGCATTCAATAAATTTAAGTTGTTGGATATCTGAAATCTTTTGTATTTTAGCTCATACATTCTGATTAAACATGTTCTTGTGCTTGTTTTAATAAAAACTATTTGTTTTCTTGGCCCCCGGAGATTTGCAGGCCTACGCTGGGATTGCAGTTTGCTTTGGGGCCCTCTTTTCCTGCAGCAATAATTGATGAGCACAATGCAACGAGTTTGGGCCTGCAAATGAAAAAAATGATGTATGTCAATTGTGCTCAGTTTTGTGTGTTTTGTTACTCTGGAAATTGGATGATGAAAGCTAGGCTACAGGCACACCTTGTGTAAGCAGACATTCACACACAAAGATACACACTCACTGAGACACACACACACACACACACACACACACACACACACACCAGTTTAAATTCTTCAGCTAACCACAATAATCCAAGGCAAAGCTTAACAGCTGATGGGTGTTAACTTGAATAAATACTTCATTATTATCTTGAAGACTTCACCATAGCGCCACAGGACTTGGAGCTACTGTGGAAGCATTGTGGGTACACTCTGGGTAAAGACTCAACCAATCACTGCCAGAATGGAAGGTGTGGTAGCCTCTGTGGATTACAGAGATGAGGCAGAGCATCTGTTTCGCCTCCGTATGTTGCAGTGCTGTAACTTCGACACAGTCAGTGAGATCTCGCCCCGGGCAGACTAGCAGATCTGCTCCTCCAGCCTGCAATCAGCTTTCACAGGCTTATCAGTGAGAGCTCAAAAGACACACTTAGGTAGGGGGGTGTTGGAATTTGGGTTTAATTCATCACATAGTATTAATGAACTGTAGACACACCCATGCTCCTGTAGGGGAAACAGCTGTTGAGCTTTATTGTCAGAGCTGACCTGAGTGCTGGGAAAAAATATGGGAGGGAGGCCATGGCTGATAAACCAACCTGCTAGATTTAAAAGTAATAATAATAACAATAATTTTAATTTTAATTGGATGGTTGTTCATCCTCCTTAATGTTTCCTTTATTGAGAGGCACCCCAGCAATTGCACACAACTGTCAGAATTCAATTTTTCCAGGAAAGAGGAACAGATTTTGACGAGAATCTCCAGGAAATATTAGGATCTGAATTCCTGGAATTCAGTACTAGCCTATATAGTACATTTTCCAAGTCTGGCTGTTTGCACAGCAGCCCCACCTACTTGCTGTGGAAATCTTTTACCTATGAGAGGCAGCCATTCAAATGAAAGTTGGCTTAAAGGGAGGGAGAGGAGCTAAAACTTGCTTCCAACAGTGAATCAAGTGAGGGACCGCACCAAGGCTCAGTATGAGATAAATGAGGATTATTTTGAACTGTGAATCATGAAAAACTACTCTAAGAGTCCAAAAATAAAAATATTGTGTTGTAATTGAGCATAATGTCATCTTTATACTACTCATCAGTGCAAAAACCAAATGAAGTGATGTCCCTCTTAACCAGCAATAACACTAGCATGGTTCTCACACAAGTCATCACATAGTATTAACTAACTGTAGACACACCCATGCCCCTGTAGGCAAACAGTGGTTGAACTCTATTGTCAGAGCCAACCTGTGTAGGGAATAATATGAGAGGAGGTCATGGCCGGTAAACCAACCTGTTAGATTAAAAAAAAAAAGGGGGATGGTTGTTTATCCTCCTTAAAATTTCGCATTTAGAAAACACACAATTAAATACAACTACAAGATCTTCCATTTCTCCGGGAAAAATGTGCAGATTTTAAACAAGAATTTCCAGGAAATCTTAGGATCTGAATTCCTGGAATTCAATTCAAGCCTAAGCACATTTCCCTGAGACTATTTCATGTTTAGTAAGTCATTAAAGTACATCATGTGGGGAACCATGTGTGTCTGTGGAAAATGTAGTGCCAGTCCATAAAGGATAAGTGCATTTTTTATTATTATTATTATTTTTATTTTTTTTTACTTTGACCTGGGGCAGCTCTAAAGGGACAGAGATTGAGCAAATTAAGGATTCATTCTCTTGAGACCTCAGATACCTCTGAGATATTGATATTTTACACAGTTTAACTTGGACTCAAGGATGAACTGATTAGATTTTGTTGTACTTATAAATATACACTGATTAGTGCGTAATTACATCTTTCAACAAATTGATGCATTCTCATACACTTAGAATTAATTCAAAATACATAGGAAATAATACATAGGAGCGGGCATCTGTTTGTAGAAGCCGCCATGTTGTCCCGCCATCTTGAATACAGTGGCCACATACATAATACGCTTTTAATTTAAATATCAAAAATAGCTCTTTCAAACTATATATGACCATTTAACCTTTGTACATGTATATTTTCATCATCTCTTTCTCCTCCTCCACCACTTTTCTCTCTCCTCCATCATTTCCACCTCATCCTCTTCACCCTCACCTCAAGCCTCACCTCCTGAACTGAAGTCAGGGCTCTAACACACCAAAAAGTGTATAAACATGCTGATTTATTCCCAATATTGTCACAGTTACTTATTGTCAGCAGATTAGACATGTGACCCTCTGGTCTCCGGACAGCTGACAATGAGCCGGTTAAACAGCAATAACAGCTGGTTATAAGCTAACATTATGCCAGCTAATGTTAGGCTTGAGTGTCCTAAAAATCACACTTTCCCTCTGAAACAGTTTGATTACATTTTCACATCGTATGCGAGTTTATTTGCTAAGTGTCCAACAATGTTAGATCCACTTCAAAGAAAGTTTCACTAACAGCAGCAAAAATAGCAGCACTTACAGAGAGAAAAGTTCAGGATATCCACAACAACTCACCTCAGTATCGCTGTCATCGGTCAGAAGTGAGCTTCACTGACTCATCGACTCGTATTGGACTCCTTTTACAAAGTTTTACAGCCTCCTCCAGAATAAATAGACGTGGACACATATTGACAGCTGAGGTAAACAGAGGACTGACAGCCGACACTCACTACAGATGAACGGCAGCCAGAGTTGTTTGTCCTACAGCGGCCATCGTAGCTAGGATTATGAAGAAAACAGAATTCAGTTGACTGGAATCTGCAATCTACTGACATCTAGTGGTGAGATTTTAAACAATGTACCTTTAAAGGTCACTAACTGTAACTCAGTATGTGTTAAAGGACCAATTAGTGTCTTTATATCAATGAGCTCAAAGATCAGCTTCACTGGGACATGATAAAGTTTTGCAAAAAAACACTTTTACAGATAACTTTCAACAGCTGCACCAAATCGATTTAATTTAGGATTGAAATGATTTGCAAATGATTTTACAGTGTGTCTGAAACTTTAGAGATATTTTGTGCAAATCCAGAAGATCTAGTGTGTCTTTCTAACTCCTATAAATCCCTTCAAAGTCTTTAGCTCATATAGCAAACGAGTCTCAGCAGACATGGTTTAAAACTGCAACCTGACTGATTTCCAAAGGCATACAAAAGCAAGGCTAATTTGAGCTTTGACACAGCAGGAAATCCAACATTCTGGAGCAAAAAACAGACTTAAAATCAGGTTTATAAACTGCAACCCATGTATTGTTTTGGGTGGGGGGGATAAAGAAGGGAAACGCGGCATTAACAGACAGCAGACTGGTGTGATGGAGCCGGGGCTGTTTGGAGCTGCTGGAGACAGCACTGATTACAATGAAGACAAGAAAACGTCGCCTCTGGTAGACTCTGGGGATAACAGGCTGCTTACTTTGCTCCATGTGCTGCTAAATTTTTCTGTCTGAATTCTTTGTTATGTGGAGCAACCCTCAAGCTGTGACACGTTCGAGTCGGTGCCAGGGCTCACACCATGAAATGTGCCATCTCCAAAACAGCAGGCGTTTACAGTGGTGAACAAGAGCTAAATAAAAAATATCCTGTGCTGTTTTTATTTTTTAAAATCACACACACACACACACACACACACACACACACACACACACTACTGATTAAACTGGGAACACAATGGTTTAAGTTGTGACAAGGCCACATTATTAAGTGATCCATGGGCGGCATAGACGCATGCATACAGGAACTGGAAAATGGGTCAAATGGACCCTGAGAGAGAACAAGAGCATGTTAGAAAAGCCACAGACAGCTCCAGAGCCAATCAACAGTGTGTCTTTCTTCTCTCCCATCTCCACATGAGATGGAGATGAGAGAAAGAGAAAGGGTGGTGGTGAAAGAGGAAGAGAGACAGAGATGGAACGGTAGATTGTCGTTAAAGAGGTGTAAAAGCCCAAGAGAGCGGCTGAGGTTTCAGCTCATCTGCATTTCTGATGAAGAGGGAGAGTGAAAGAGGGATCGGTGTGATGAGGAGAAATTAAGAGAAAGGAACGGAGAAGTGGTTAAAACAGCAGAGGCAGAGAGATTGGTGACAAATAGAGAGGAAAAAGTATAAACAGATGAATCCCACAAGACTAACAAGGCAATGGGAGGCAGAAAGAATAACATGGAGGGAAGAGGAAGAGATATAGATGTGGTCTAATGTTGGATTATAAAACATTTATTCTGCTGGAAGTTTTTAAAAGTTGCTTTTTTTATTAAAAAAAAACATGTTTTTGGGAGCACAGAAAAATCTGATTGATGGCTTGCCCAGAGATGGAAAAGAAAACTAAATTGGCCCACATTTGTCACAAATCTCAGAGCGGGAATGCTGATCACGACCACATCAGATCCTCTGGAAAAAATTCAGTAGCCATTTAAGAGAAGGAGGGTAAATGTGGGCCAGCCAGGGCCAACTGCAGGAACTGTTGGCTTATTCACACACAATAGATCAACTCTACCAGCAGCAGACGATACAAACACTGAAATGTAGTAGCATCAAGAAGAGGCCCTGGCTGATCATGAAGCTGACTTTTCAGTTAGTGGCACCAGTGGGTCACTCATCCAGTAAACTACAGTACTGTGCCAAGGTCTTGAGTCACTCCTCATTTCTTTATTTTGCTTCCAAACAGCCAGACTTTATCATTTTTAAAGGGTCTTAAGCAACAGTTCTCCAGGCTTTCTGAAGGACTTTCAAAGTTTTTCGTTGGACATTGGCTGCTTTTTCACTCATTTTTCAATCCAGTCCTTGTACCTGACCATTTTCAGAGGCACTTTGTTAATAGGGAAACAAGAAGACAAGACTGAGGTATGCAAAATTAGACAAGAACTGGAGTGAAAATCAGTCGCAACAGGTCTGAGGAAGAGACAAATACATATTTGAAATGTTTTATTCTAATCATCAGTATGTACGGAGGTCAGGAGAGAGGTACAACAGTGAGTGTCTACAGCCATCTGTGAAACACAGTGGAGACTGTCATGGTTTAGGGCTGCATTTCAGCCAGTGGTGTTGGAGATCTTGTCAAAATTAGTGGAATTATGAATGCAGAAAAACACAATCAGATTTTGATCCACCATGTAATACCATCTGGAAAGCATCTGATTGACAACGGCTTCATTTTTCAGCTTGATAATGATCACTGATTTTGATCCATCATTCAATACCATTTGGAAAGTGTTTGATTGGCGACAGCTTCATTGTTCAGCATGACTGCCAATGCAGTAAAAACATACCTGGATAGAAAAACACACAGTGGAACACTATCAGTCATGGATTGGCCTTCCCAGAGCCTGGTCCTCAACATTATTGAGGCAGTGTGGGATCATGTTGACAGAGAACAGAACAAAAGGCAGCCGACACCCAAAGAAGAGCTTTGAATGTCCTTCAAGAAGCCTGGAGAACTATTCCTGAAGACTACTTAACGAAATGACAAGAAAGCTTATTAGAACTGTACAATTTTTTTTTTTTTTGCCTTAAATACTGTATTTCCATGTATGTTTGGACATTTCAATACATTGCTGCACCCATTTTCCATTTTCCTGGCACAAGATAAAAACTCACTTGTTGGATGAATATTTAATTGAATGAACTGAATGAAGAATGGTGGGAAACAGGGACCACAACCAATAGCATGCAAATGCCAAATGATGGTAGATTTTCCATTTGGCAGACTAAATAACGATGATGTACTGTGAATCTCTACAGTATCATTTACAGGTACGCTGCTCTTGGTCTCTTTTGTCTGAGTTTCAGAAACACACAAACAGTTTAATCCTGTTTCCCCAACCATATTTTGATAATATACACCCCTACCCTGTGTCTGATCAGCTCTGACCCAGACTTTTTTGTCTAACCAGTGCTGGAAAATGAAACCAACGTCAATATGCCAAGACTGCAGTTCTTCTAATGGCCACTTGAGGCTGCTTCCAAAAGCAAGACTATCCCCACAGACTCCCATGTTAAAATACCAATTTTTCCAGCATTAAACAGCATGTTTACAGCCTGGTGCAAAAACGGTTTTGGCTTCTATGGATAATTTCCCCTTCTTAAACAACTCTAGGGGGTTAAATCTTAAAATAGGTGTGATATTCATGTCCCATGAATGCTGGAATGAGGACAAGGTTAGCCTGGCTTAGATGAAAGTATTTGTTAAAAGTAGAATACTTAAATCATCATGAAACCCCACACAATAAAATGAGACCACACAGAAACAACTGTGTCAGATTGAATACATCTTACAAATCTATTTATTAAAAAACATCATGAGTCATCATACTAATTGCAATAAAATGACAAAATAAAAAGACACTGGGGAGGCCTTGCAGTGGCATGATCACATAATCAGGGATGTGTACTGATGCTACTTTTCAGGTCTTGTTTACTGGCACAGAGCGATATTTGCCTGTGTGCTCAGGTTCTATGAATGTGTAGGTGTGTGTGCGTGTTAATGATAGTGGTAAAATCCATTTTGAAAACTGCAACAGTACAATTACAGAGAGGATTTAAGGAGACATACTGGAAGTTTCTGAAATAACCAGTCACCTGCAGTCAAGCCAAAACACTCACCATTGTTATTTGTTCAAGGAGGATGTATGTGGAAATGATGCAGACCATTACGTTAAATTCTGATTCAGTTAAAAAAAAAAAAGTTGATAGATGATGTTGATATGAGAACATTTACTCAGAAACAATGACAGGGATCTTTTACATGTTTATTGTGGTTGGATAATAGCTCTGCACTGGCTGCCTGAGTTAACTGAGTGTTTTATCTCTGATTGAGGGTGAAAAATATAAGTTCAGCTTTCCGTGAGCCGTGACCCGACTACAGCCTGATATTGCTCATAAAGTTGCTTAAAACTCCCTTTAAAACACATCAGACAAAGCCCGATTCAACCCCAGCCAGTTCAGGAGGAAACCGCCTGGCACATCTTATTAAAAAACCTAACAGGCCCACTTGGATCCTGCTGGGTTTGGACACAAACTTCCTCACTTTGTGTGTGTGTTGTTGCTGCAAGCATGTGTGTGTGTTCACACAGCAGTCAACACGATACACAAGTCACTGCAAGTTCATTCACTGGCGATAAAAACACCACAGAGACTAAACCGATGTCAGCTGATATGAGATGGACACAGCTCACTTTGCCAGCTGGCTGATTATTGCAGATTATTGCAGGTTTCTTTTTGTTGTTGTTCTCCACAAATATATTTTATTTATTCAAGGAAAACAGGAGTACTCTCAAAAAAGCAGAAACTAAACATTTCAAAGGAGTTAGGGAAATAATGCACACATTGTTGGGTTGTTGAAATGTTTTAAATGTCATTTACTGGTCAGCTTTTTAGCTATGCTGTAGCTCATGGTCATCAGACAGATGTGGAGGGTAGTTTAGAACACAGAGTGGAAACACGGGGGAACCACAGACGGCATAAAACATGGATTTAGCTTCCAGTTTGGAAAAGTGAAGCCAGTGTGGAAGTACTTTAAACCTGCGTTCTATCTAAAGGCCACCAGATGGCGATAGCTGTGGTTACAAAAAAAAAAAAATGCAAGTCTGTTTTGTAAATCTTTGTCATACTATCTTTCAAAATGGAGGATTATCTGTGGTCGTTGCCTAATAACTTGTCAATCACAAGTCATTAACCAATGAGCGCACGGTTTCACAGTCAGCCCCACCCTTCCTCACCACATCTGGTTTTTCGCAACCTAGATGGCGATGATGGAAATGGTCATACCGAGGCTTCAAAATGGGAAACCAAAGAATGACGTTAGGTAGCTACGTCCAACTTTTATACTGTCTGTGGGGGGGGGGGACTGCTACCCTAGCTAAACCAAAAGTGACACAAGTTGCTTGGCAACAGTTTCAAAGAGTCTCATTTACGTTGGTTCACTTTTGAACGAGCATTTCCCCTCCTCCTAGTCTTTAGGCTAAGCACATTTCCCATGTTATTTGACTATTCCTTTAAACCCAAAGCTAAGAAACATGCATGACTTTACTCAAAACTTCAAACCGTGGAAGAAACTGTTAAAACAGAAGTCATTTTGTTCACAATGCGAACACACGCGAGTCTGCTATAGCAAGGTGACAGCTAGCTTTTCAAATCTGGATGTAGGAAGCTTTGATGTGAACCCTGGAAAAAAAAAAAAAAGGCTTGTGTTGCTCATGAATGACATACTGTCATTACAAAACAGTACATGCAACTCTTTGTCTCACATACTGTGGCACAGCACTCACACAGTGTACGAAACACACACGAGACTCGGGCAAAAATAACAGCCGGATACATTTTTGAATATTTATAAAAGAAGAGTGCTTGCTGTCGCTGCTTTCAGCAGCAGTTCAAGTGTTGATGTGGCAATATGACCCAAGCACACCTCCATTAGTTCAAAATATTGGCACCATGTACAATATATCTCACACACAAACACACTGCATATCTCTGTGTAAAGCTTAAAAATGTCTCTCATTTTTAAAATCTCTTAATTTTAAAAAAACTAGGGTTGAGAATAAAGGTAAATATTGTTCATGTGTTAAGATAGGAATACTTCGGGGTGGTAGTGCAATGCCAGAACACTTTTAGCAGATGTTGCCCATGTAACTTAACAGGGGATATGTTATGTCTTTAACCCTGTGCAGGTTTATATAATTAATGGCACTCCAGTCTCACCAACCCCAAAGAACCCTTGAATTTTACGTGCTTCCTCAAAAAGAGATTTTAGCGGGATTCGCTGGTACACCGCTTACTGGTTGCCTTGGCATCAGGATAAGAAAGAAAACTCCCAAAAAACCTGTAGTCTGGCCTGAGCACTTCATTTATTATCCCTAGTGGTTATAGAGGCAGCAGATCTGTTTAGTGATCCTTTATTCCCAAGTGGCAGTGATGTCTCAGAAGTCTCCTGTTCCTCAGATATTAAACTCTGGATCCCTCAGAACTTCTTGTACAGCGGTGGTATCAGCGGGGCACAAATTTATCTGCATAAAATTCTCTAGAAGCGGCACAGATTTCTTCATAGAAACAGAAGTCTAAAAGGCTATTTTTTCCCCATTGGTGAGTGTGAAAGTCCCCTGCTCCTACACTGCAGAGTTGAAAAAACAATCCTGAGCACCTTTTAAAGCACTGCGAAAATGCGTTTTAATCCCAACGCCCGTCGCCTGGGAACAACTGGGTGTCCCAGAAATCGTCTATGGGCGTGTGTCTGTTATGCGTGTGGTGCTTCCTGTGAGCGCTGCAGTGTGAGGGCGCGGGGGAAAGTGTTTGTCAGTCCATCTCCAGGTCCATGAGTTTGTTGCGTGAGCGTGGAAGGTGTGCGGTGTTGCGGCAGCAGCACTGGGCGCAAACCAGACCCAGGACCAGAGAGAAGAGACCAACACCTGGAAAAAACACGACAAGGTTAGAAATAGAAAAGGCACCATGTTACTAACACTAATAAAGCCTGTAATACGACTCCAATGATTACTACCATTTCTGTTGCCTTTAAATTCCTTCCTGAGTACCATTTTTACTAGTAATACAATAAGATTGTACAACTCCAAGAACCACTTTTGTGGCAAACATTAGTCTACACACGCATCAAATGTAAAAAACCCTGTATAGAAGAAGGAGGTACTTTTGGCTGCCCCCTTATTTCACAAACAATTAGCTTATTGGGTACAGATTTTCCACCGGATGTCCTTCCTGTCACAACCCTCCCATTTTATCCAGGCTTGGGTTTGGCCCTGAGGGTGAGTTTGGAATTGAACCAGGGACCTTTTGCACGCAAGCCGAATGTGTTAAGCACTACACCACAGCCCTATATAAGACTAACAAAGGATCTTCTTGGGTTCCAGAGGTATGGAGTACATGAAAGATAGCTTTAACTCTGATCGAGGTCTCATTACTACAATCTCATTCTCTTGTCTGTTTAAGGCACTGGGTCGAGCTCTTAAGAGTTGACATGCTGGGATTTCCTCATCTTCAGCTCATGTGGCACCAGGAAGACAGGGCTACGTCAGGACTATAATCACTTCTATGGCTATTACTGCTTCTAGCATTACTGCAACAATCACTACTCAAAATACTGATTTTTATGAGCAACAACAAACAGAAAAGTCCACGTTGCTTTCCAAAATCACCATCAGTGCTAATTAAGGCATACTCTACTGGCTATTTTGATTAAGCTCTTGTCTGCAGTGCATGGACAATGCCAGCTATCAGAAATATGTCCTAAATAGAGATGAACACTGTCAGCAAGTGAAGTGCAGTGCAGCACAAAAGAAAACACAAAAGAGTGTCTATCGGCCAGCACTTTCAGCAAGGATACCCTCACTGACAGCAAGCATCAGTGAGCCGAGCTTTTCTCAGTTTCCAGAGACATTTTTCTGCTGCGCTTGGCTGCATTTGCATTTTCTTCATGCTAAGTCAACATTTTAGTTAGCTAGCTTACAGAATCAGACTACAATAGCTTGTCATTCACCACTGCAACAGCAACACAACAGACTTTTACAAATGTCTACACACAAACATATACACAACACAAGAGGATGCTTTATGGAACAGTATAGGAGAACATGGAAACAGGAAAGCTGCGATGTACTGTTTTGGTGCAGAGCCAGTCAACTGTCAAACCTGTAGAAATATTGAATGAGACTCAGCAGTTGGCGGTTTTAGCATTTAAAGTGGACTTATTATGGTTTTCCTCATTTTCTGACATAAACATACTGTTACAATAGTGGTTACTCATATTAAACACAACCAAAGTTTCTAATAAGGAGGTCACTGGTCTAAACATATTATTTCAGACATTTTTTTCTACTCTTGGCTCTCTATGATGTCAGAGTGGCCTGTTTACGAAGGGCAGCCAATCAGAAGTAAGTTATCCTAAAAGGAAGGCAAAGGTAGCTAAAATGCCTTGTTTTAGACAGATGATGAACTGAGGGGCTGCACCAGGACTCAGCATAAAATAAATAAGGATTATTTGTACTGTGAATCAAGCAAAGCTTCTCTACTATAGTCATAAAATTTAAAAAAAAAAATTATAAAAAAGTATAATAGTTTCACTTATAGGACTTGGATATAAAATGAATCCATAAATAAATCTTAAATCCCTAAAAATATGTAATCTAGATGAAAGAAAAGGATATAGACAATTAAACAATGCCTAAAGCCAAATCCCTGTGTAGTACAACAAACATCAAATGGCTACATTACCCAGTGAGGCCGATGCACCATATAAGAGTGGTAACTTTAGGGAGTCCCACACTGCAGAAGGAGAGAGGAATCAAGAGAACTGGTGTTACATACAACAAAAATAATGTGTATGTATAATAGGACCTTTATGTTTAAATGTGTTCCTGTATCTTTTGCACCACACCTGCAAATTTGACAGTGAGGAAGACTTTGGATGACGTCAGCTCTTCAGCCTCTGTCCAGGCTCCCGTTGAGGCTGACAGGTACCAGGGAGTGACAGCACAGAAATACTCCCCACTGTCACTGGAAACCACAGAGCACACAGTCAGACAGTGCAGCTGAGATTTTGGCTATTGCGATGATGGTGATGTTGTGTAAATCTCTCAGCCAAAAGGGATTAAACAGACGAATCATTAGTTTGCACCTTACCTGTCCTGAGTGCCAAATATATTCAGTAGGTAGGTATGTGTGTCTCGGCGCTCTATTGTAACATCACTGGATGAGTTACGGTTGATTTTCCTCACAACGCCAAAGCGGTCGACGCTGGCCACCTGGGTTCGCGCATGTCCACCACGCAGCCTGGTGAAAAACCATTTCACCTCATACGCCAGGTCATCTAAGAGAGACACACAAACACACACACAGACAAATGTAAGTGAAGCTGTGATGGATTTTTAAGGCATTTCGAGATTGGCTGGGTTATGTGTTTAACTACTAGACATCACCAACTGATTACATACATACATTTTTACGTTATGTTTGTTTTTAGAGTAATCATGAATATTAAAAATTTATTATTTTTAAACATGTAAATTAGGTTTTGTCTAATTATTTATACATATATTAAAATAAATGTCCTAACAGGAATTGAATGGTAAAATAAAAATCTAAATGTGTATTTTGACCATTTTATTTCTATTAAAGAAGGAGATTATGTGGCTATTTTGTAGAAGTAAATCAGCCAAAACTCTCAAACTTTTGCCTGTAGTGTCTCACATTAAATAACTGCAGGGTTAGGTAATTACTGGTCAACTGGAAGCTCTAAACACATTTAAAACCACATTTTTTTTAACCTTATGAGCCTGAGCTGAAATTTGTGAAATGTATGTGTTCTGTTTAGATTGAAAGAAAAATGAAAAGTTCATCTGTATCCAATCTTAAGTGCTAAGCAAGGCTAGCATGGACATACAATATCCAACCTGAAATGCAGATTAATGTTATACAGGTCTTTTTAGGTCACTAGAAGTAATGTCTCAATGAGTATTTCAATTCAATATTTCAAGATTAGTTAATATATCTTCACATTTTAGCAGCGCTGCTGCTTTAATTACTTTAAAATTTGATGAAATGTAGTTTCTTTTTTTAAATCATAAAGTGACATGATGCCCAAAAAGTATTGTTTCTTTAACATCTGCATGTTGCGTTAATGTGCTTACATTAAGCAATCCCATCTTCCCACGTTTTCAGCTGCCAAATGCCTTCAACCTAAACCTTACAAACTACAAAGGCAGCTCAAAGGCAAAATACAGTGTGTGCCTGTTAATAAAGAACATTAGAAGTGCCATTAAAAGCTAGCTTTATTGCAGTGATGTGACATATTTCAAGCCAGTAAGAGATCAAGCGTAAACAAATGAGCTGTTTAGGAGAACAAAGTCGCTTTATTTGACAGAAGAGGTAGAAAGGCACAACAGCTGAAATGTGTGTTATTGCAGCTGACGACGACGATGGTATTTCTTAGAGCCTTTAAGTCATTAGCACTGGCTAACATCGACTTTAGCCTGCCTGCAGTCTAACATTTACAGAGAAGCGCTACTATACCAACTTCATTATAGAAATTGAGTGTTTTTTGAGGTCCAACGCAGCCCTAATTTCACTATGATAACAAACAGAACAGAGGAAGAAACCTAGAAAGCAGAATAAATTCATTATCACCACATTATAAGCGCTGCTGTTCCTTTTCCCACTGTAAGATAAAAAGACAGGGAGATGGACACGCATCATAAAAAGGATGATAGTGATGACAAAAGAAATAAAAACAGGGACGAGAGTTTGATAGAATTTGTGATAATAGATGCAATCTTTGGAAAGGGGGCGAGCGAGCTAATTATTTCCAAGAGCAAGACGTAGAGAGAGAGAGAGAGAGGGCGTGCGAGAGAGAGGGCGCGTGAGAGAGAGAGAGAGAGGGCGTGCGAGAGAGAGGGCGCGTGAGAGAGAGAGGGCGTGCGAGAGAGAGGGCGCGTGAGAGAGAGAGAGAGAGGGCGTGCGAGAGAGGGAGAGAAAGCATGAGAGACAGAAGCACAAACTAGTCATTAGTCTGTCAGAGAGAGAGAGAGAGAGAGAGAGAGGGGGACTATTAGCACTGTACCTCCTACACACACTCACACACACACACACACACACACACACACACAATGAAGCACAATAAAAACCCCATGGAGTCTTAGTCATCCTCTGTCATTTAGGAGACAAATAGAGGATACAGATGAAAAAATAAAAGGAACATTTGCGAGCGACAATGCAGGGGAAAAAAAAAGACAAATGATGATGAAAAACAATTATGAAAAAAGACAGAGATACAGACATCGGGAGGAAGAAAGAGGTGGGGAGAATGGATGGAGCGAATATAATGAAGAGGAAAAAAACTGAGGAGTGAACTCACCCAGAGCAGAGAAATGAATCACATCTCAATTTCTCTCTCCCTCTCTTCCCTAATGGGTTTAATATTCAAGTGCTACATCATTAAAAATCAGTAGTAGTATGAGCAGCAGTGGCAATAGTAATAACACTGGCCTTGGTTTCAGTTTAGTACCCCCAGGTCTTAATATTGGTCATCACCTGAAAACTGTTTGCCCCTCTATGTGTGACACTAGGCTGAAATTTCATTAAGTTTTGCTGTAGATATTCAGGGTTTTGTGTGACTGAATAGCACACCAGAGGATGACCAGAGGGCCCAAAAAAGTACAGTACGTACAGGTACAGTATGACCAAAGCATTACAAAAATATTCTTGATTTAGCAGGAAATCTTATCACTGCTTCCAATGTCGCACCATAAACCACTTTTTGAAATTAAAGTGGCATTCAAAGACGAGCCCTAAAGCATGTACCTTTTTCTTTTGATTAAGCTTTAGCCACACATACGGCAAAATGTCAACTTACCCAACACTTTCATAGACTGTATAGCCTGACTGATATAAAGTTTGTAAGGCCAACACTGCTGTTTGTATTATTCTTAGAAAATTCTGACCATGTTCTGAAGAGAACATTTTTTAGTTGAAAAATAGTGAAAAACATGGATTGTATTATAAAAGATGGCTGCAGCTTTTTGTTCTGAAAACAGCAGCCAGTGCAGAAGAGACTTAAACTTGCATTCCTATTAATAATCTTCCTAGGAGTGGACATCCCAGCAAATTCCCCCAAGGTCAGACTGTGCAATGCTCAGAGAAACAGCAAAAAACACCCCAATAGCAACATCTCAGACTCTACAGGACTGTTAGCATGTTGAGTGGTAAAATTTGTGCCAGTAAAAAATTAGAAAAAGACTGAACAAGTATGGCATGTTTAATAAAGTTAAACGCAGCTTAGGTTTGGAAAGTTATATCTGAGCAAAATACAAGACTTCTGGAATAATGTATTTTGGGCAGACAAGACCAAAGTGCAATGTTTGGCCATAATGCACAGTGCTACATACAAAAACACAGCATATCAGCACAAACAGCTCATACCAACTGTCTGGCACGGTGGTGGAGGGGTGATGGTTTGGGCTTGTTTTGCAGCCACAGGACCTGGGCACCTTGCAGTCATTGAGTCGACCATGAACTCCTCTGTATACCAAAGTACTCTAGAGTCAAATGTGGGACCATTTGTCCTATAGCTAAAGCTTGGCTTAAACTGGACAATGATCCCAAGCACAGCAGCGAATCTACAACAGAATGGCTGAAAAAGAGGAACCTTTAGAGAGCTGTGCATAAAAGAATGCACAACCTCAAAAAAAATTCCTCCACGATATGACTGATAAAATCACACAGAAGCCAATTACTGTAAGGTGGTTCTACAAACTATTGAATCATGACAGCGTAATGTGTCGTATGTTGTTCATCTGAGGTTGAATTAACCTCATTTTAAGACCTGGTAAGGACTAGATTTTTTTTTTTTTTTTTTTTTTTTGGTTTGTGTTTTAAA
>VUQS01059658.1:0-11235 GCA_015108495.1 Heterochromis multidens | reverse complement strand
GACTCCGCAGTCTATTCACACCTACAGGCCAGTGGACACTCTTTCAGTGATGAGGACGTACACATCCTGGACAGGGAGGAACGCAGGTTTGAACGGGGAGTCAAGGAGGCCATTTACGTGAAAAGGGAAAGACCATCTCTGAACCGAGGAGGGGGCCTAAGGGTACATCTGTCACCATCTTACAATGCTGTGATTGCAGCCATTCCCCAATCTCTGTGAATGGTACTCATGGCCATTGATCAATGGTCATGACAATTTGCATACTATTGATCATGAAACTGACCTCATGGCCCATTGTTAGTCAGTGGTGCTGGTTTCGGTCATTATGCAAATGTACTGTTTATAAGGTTGGAAACCTGCAGTCAGCTGAGACTGAAGAAGTCACCAGAGGTGACGAAACGTTTCTCCCACTAAAAAACGCTACGTCCAGATGAACAGATTCAACTTTCTGGGATAGTTAATAATAATACACCATCACCATAGTTAATATATGAGGATGGTTACCTTTGGTAGTCATTTAAATCTGTGTGTGCCAACTTGTGTGTATGTTATCATGCCAAAACTTCCAGGGTATATAAACTTTTGATCAGGGTCATTTGGATAGTTTCTGTTGTCATTATGATTTAAAAAGGGCAAACACAATAGTTTGATAATAAATGGCTTCACCCAACCACTAACCATGAGTGAAAGAAAAGCTTTTGTATTATCATTCATATTCTCTGAAAAATGCCCCCCCCCCAAAAAAAATCACAAATTCTGCCAGAGTATGTAAACTTATGAGCACAATTGTATATTAACTACTTGCTCATTTTACTGTGTATCTTTTTATGTGTCAGATTTAAGTTGATGTAATGATTCAGTGAAGAAAACAATCTCGACAACTGTACCTTACTGTGCAAATGTCTTGAGCCATCCCTTTCTTTATTTTTGGCTAGGGAAATGGGAAATAGGTGCAGCGATTTATGGAAACGTGCAAACATACATGGAAATACAGTGTATAAGGCAAGTTTGTACAATTCTAACTAGTTTGAAAGTTGATATTTGGTATGAGCACCTTTATTTTTCAAAACAGCCTAAACTCTCTTAGACACCTTTCTCATAATTTCTTTAAGTAGTCTTCACATCCACCGAGCTTCCACTGTGTTTTACAGATGGCTGTAGACACTCACTCTCTCTGACCTCCTCTGTACATATTGACAATTTGAACCAAAAACTTCAAATTTGGATTCATCACTCCATCAGACCTGTTGTCACTGATTTTCAGTCCACTTCCTGTGTAATGTGGCACCTCAGCCTTTTCGTCCTGTTTCAGTTCCTTAAGAATGGCTTCTTGACAGCCACCTTTCCACTGAGACCATTTCTGATGAGGCTTCAGTGAACAGTAGATGGATCAGCTGAAGGACCAGATGCATCTCTCAGGTCCTGTGTCAGGTCTTTGATGGGGTTTTTTTCTATTTCTTAAGGACATGACTTTTAGATACTGTTTACCTGCTGTAGATAGTTTTAGGCCTGCCACTTCTTCAGTTTCCTCAAAGGATACACTGCACACCATATGACAGCTGTTCATTAATAGCTCTTTGAGAATCACCTTGTTGGTCCAAAAATAGTTCTTTGCTAAGTTGTCTGTTATGTGTAAACCCAACACTGGTTTGTCCCTTGACTCAGGTGCTTTTTTTAATGTTTGAATGATTCATAGGTCAGTGTAAAGTGGCTTAACAAACAAACATCATTTCATCACATCAAAGAAAAACATTGGAAGACCTTCAGAAAGCTGGAGAACTATTGCTAAAGACCGCTTTAAAAACTGCAAGAAAGTCTGGCTCCTTGAAAGCAAAACATAAAGAAATGAGGGGGTGGCTCAAGACTCTATTAGTTAAGGTAGCAGCTTTGTGATTTAGGATGGCACTTAGTGGAGTTAAGGAACTAATAAGAGACAGATTTATTTTAGAAAATAGTCAAAACTGGTGAATTAAATATTTACATGACCTGACATTTAATTCCTAGTATGAGTATATCCTACATTTCCAACAATACAAGAACTTCCTGTCTTTAGAAAACTCTTCCAACACATCCAAAAAGACTCTGTAGGACTGTTGTCACCAGATGTGTAGTGCTCATCCTGACTTTCATTAAATTATTTAATTTTGGCCATAAAAGAAGCTGTGAAATATCCCAGACCATTAAGACTTAAGGTTGATAATATGCCTTTTACATACATTTCATCCCATTGGTTGGGAGATTTGTATCAAACAGCTGGTAACAACAATAAAACCTACTAAACCAAATTTGGCACAGAAATCCAAAGAAGCATTTACAGAAAATTGTGGCGACCTTTATGACACAAGCAGCTGAGATAGGTTACAAAGAGTGTGCTGCAAATGGATTCTCTGGATCCACTGTATATTGTCGTTTTAACCGTTATGTAAACTAAGAGCATTACCATGACTCAAGATATCAATCCAGGCATTTTGACCAAATCTAAACTGCTCTCAGGACACACTGAAAATGTGTGTGTGGATAAGTATTTCCTGTTATTATATAAAGCAATCCTCTAATAGACAACATGTCAACAGTTGGGTTTACAAAATCCTATGGATCTCTTCTGGGATACAAAAAAATAAGTTTTATCAATAAAAGTTCATAAAAGATCATAAATAAAACAATGATTTTCAGTAACTTGTGGCAATTTAAAGGGAAAATCATTAAGATTTTTTCAGATATGCGTGTAACACAAATTAAATAGTTAAATTTGCCCTCAGTATAGGAGTTTTACTTTACAGCTGAAACGACCAGTAAACGTGGTCTAAATTCATTTGCAGAATATAATCTAGCTGATTAAAACTTTTAGTTCATGTTTTGATACTTGAGAGAAAATTCTAACCATTTTCTAAACAAGATCATTTTGTTGCTGTCAAAGGACAGCCTGCAAACTAAAGAAAAAGCAGAGACATCAACAGAAATTACCACATAAAGCTGTAGGATAAAAACAAAACAAAAACAGAAGTCACACCTCACCCTCACCTGCGGGACCACTTGGCTGATGGCCGTCCGAATGGCCTCTTCCACAGCACGCCATGCAGCTGCACTTTGGTGCTGATGTCCAGCAATTCAGAGTCTGACTGCTCCATGGAGGACCAGGGCGAGAACAGAGAGTTCCTGGACGAAGACGAGAACATCCTCTGTTGCTTACCTCGCCCTGGGAGGAGGGGCAAAAATGATCAATAAAATTAAAAAAATAAATAAACCACAATGCAATCAGTCAATAACAATTAGTCCAACAACACCCAATAAACACACACACACAGAGGTGCTGCAGGCACAGCTTCAATACAAAGCAGGAAAAGCAGCAAACAGATCCCAATAACTCAGCAGGGCGGAACGATGCAGCTGCCAATACGCTCATCAGCTGGAGGCAGACTGACTGCACAGCAATGATGAAAACAGGATGACAGAGAGAGGGGGGGGGGAAGAGGAGGGATACTGGGAGGCAATCGGGGAGGGAGAGAAGCTTTAGGAATGAGTTGCTAAATCTGAAGCTGGTCGATATATTCCAGCCAGTAAAAGCTGTTATTCAGATTACAGTACTCGCAGAGAGCAGCAGTTTCCAGCTATTGGCAGGAATGAACTCTCCGGTCTCCCATCCATCCATCCATCCGTCACAGCAGCGAATTAGGAGGAAGGCCGTGGCAGAGATGTGGCTGCACAACTTTCTAGTAAAGAGGATGGAGAGTCAGAGCAGCTTTAGTGTCACGGGTATCAGATTAATTTACACAACATGTGTCCACGTGGATGGACAGCAGATTATAGAGATACTGATAGTTCAGCCTTGACATCCAGGACAGAAAAATGCTGTGTAAATGTTGCCTTCGATAGTTACAAGGCAACAGTTGCTGTCTAAACTCACACAAAGGACATCAAAACCACTATGTGAGCAAAGTCAGGCTTAGTTTCATCTCAAAGATCTAAGGAAATCACAAAAACATGTTACTGACCCATTATGTTTGACAGTTAAATCATCAAAAACAGACCCAGACAACATCACCAATTAAAAAACTTTAATTTAGTTATCATAAAACACGCTGCTTTACAACTGATTTTCACAATCAAAGTATGGAAATAAGGCAGACTCATTTTGGAATGATAAAAAAGAAAAAACAGATTCACACCGACCTCCACTGAAATTAACTACACAGCTATTAGGCCGATTCCCCCCTGATTCCAATCAGCCCCAATATGAACCATTATCTCTTAGCATGAGATGATTTAGATCATGTTAATTTGAAGGGGAGGTGCTATCAGCCCAGTATTTTGGCTGTTCAGGAAAAGATGATAAAGCCTCATGACCTGAAACATTAAAAACACAAGTTTTAAAGCCCCGTCACCATCCTATGAAAATCATGCATCTCCAAAAAGTTAACCAACTTGCCTGGATTTTCCTCTAAGGTTTTTTTTTTGTGTTTGTTTATTTTGTGGGTCTTTACTAGACATCACCCCACTGCATCGACTCTAGAACCCCCGATATCGCAGCTAGATGAAGGTGCAATGAAGCAACTGTTTTTTAAGAGGTAAAACAGGGCTGAATCTCACAGACAGCTTCATGATGTTGAATTGGTTACTAAACAGCATAGAAGTCACACTTCCTTTTAACTTTGATTTAAATTACATCTTACTGCATCAACCCACTGCTTCTTAATCCTCTCCCATAAAAAACGTGATCTGACCTGCATGGCTGAACTTTAAAGATGCTTTAAACTCCTTTTTCCTCAGTTGCCTTCTTACTTTAACTGATGGGATCGTGTGTGAACAAATTATATTCTGTCAAAACTAGAAGAGCATTTGTTGTTATAAATAAGGGGTTAAAAAAAGGATCATGTAACCAACTCCACAGAGTTTGGCAACATTTAAGAGGAAGTTACTCAGCTGTTTTCTTGTTTTGACAGCAATGTCAATCAAATTAAATCAAGCCACAGAAGCACAACCCATGAATGATCAATTCTTAATTAAAAAAAAAAGAAAGAAAGAGATTTTAAAGCTTTCAGCTTCTTTCAATGCAATTAAGTGAATCATGCACCTAGCACAGCAAACAGAACTGGGAGAAAATCTGTCCATTTGAATAAATCAGCAGTTTAATTTGGGGTTAAAAATGCCAAATATCTGCTGCATTTGAGCTCCTTGAAGTAACTGTAGTATGTACTGAAGTAATTAGAATATATTTAGGGTTTTTACATTTTTGGACATTTGAAAATAATTGCCACAGTCTTGAACACATATATACCAACAGACCCTGAATTAAGTTTAAAGGTTTTCCACGAGGGATGGCAAAGATTCCAAAACTCTACAGGGACTCTGATGTAGCACAATTTAGAACGATATAATGGCACATAATGAGGCTGCCTACTAGTGTGCCAAGTTGTCAAGCATCACTGTGGAGGGGGACGGTTCCTGGTTCCCTTTTGTACACACAAACAGCTTCCCAGAAAAACAAAACAGTCATGCAGCTTCTGGTCTGCATGCAATTCTCCCCACCTTCTCTCACAGTCACTCAAAAAAAAAAAAAAGCATTAAACATCATGGTGTTTTTCTCATACAAGTTGGAATTAATTCACAAGTCATGTGTAAAAGCCTTAAATTTATACATAAATCAAAGACTCCTCAAGACAGTCGGTAGTCTCTTGAGTTGGAACTGCGAAGACCAGTTCATCGATGTCCAAAAGTTCAACATAGAAAAAAAAGAAAATGTATTTGTGAGTAAGCAGTTCTGTCTCACACAAGAAATCCTGATGATGATGATGATTGTGGAAGGAAGAAGTAGCTCTGTACAGTCTACATACATATACAAACACATGAGCTCTGCTGTGAGCAGGCACAGTGATACATTAAGATATCCAAATTCAGCCTACTTACATTTTAATGGTACTGGAGCAGAGAAGTAGTTGAGGCAGAGCTGCGTTCGAGAGCATCTAACTGACAGATCCTGGTACATGAATCACTTAACGAGCGCCTTGATGATGAAAACAAACCCTCTGTACACATTTCAGACTTGGCTGCACTGCTGGCAAAGAAGTGACCTGGCCTCAATTTTGCTTTTTTATGGTTATTGCTACTGGTATAATTAATTAATAAAGAGTTAACCCAAATAAAATTTAAAGAAAAGTTAATAATTCTCCTAACACAATCTGTGCTAGGTCTGTTCTCCTGTCTCCAAAAGGTTTGACCCAATTAATGCCCTAAGTAAGATAAATCCTTCTGCTGAAATATCCCTCCACCACCTTGAAATAAACTGATAACACTCTATACAACACAGACTCGTTCCAAGTAAAATAGAACAAATTACAGCATCACAAAACTACAGAAAATAAAAAAGTGGCTGTTGATGTTTAGACAGGAGTAGTTGTGTTTGTCCTTATGCAGGATTTAAAGGATTTCACTGAAACCGTGTCAGCATCCCTCAAACACAGGCTTCTCGTCACATAAAGAAAGCACTTTTTGCAACTGATTTTTCTAACAGTACTGGACTCTCTACTTGCTAGACAAACTCGCTAGCCACGCAAAAACAGTTACGAGCATCTCGCTGGTTAATCTGGCTGATCTGCTGTGAGAACATGACCTCTGTTGGCAAGAAGAGAAGGTCTTCTACAAACCGATGTCCTTTTGGTGCCATCCTCTTCAGAGACCTGTTTCAGATTGCTAATATGGCACTTAATGAGTTCCAATCCATCAACATTGTTGCTAATTCATCTACACTCTATACAATTATTTTAAAAAAGTGAGTTTCACTGCTTTTGCGATATCACAAGATTAATTAAGACTATCAAAATCTCACTGTGCAACTGCCATCTAGTAAAAGATCACTAATGAAATCAGGGCTGTTTTTTGACTTTGGACAAGCACTGTAATGCAACACTGAAAACTCCACAGTGACCTAAATGAACTCAGCTAAAAGATCCACCTCTGGTGTCTTGGAAAAAAATGATTTCTGGTGGAACTAATGCAAACATACAGTAGATGAATTATGCTTTGTTGTCAGTGTCAGTAGATAAAATATCATCATGTGCCTTGGTTGTCACTGAAGCAACTCTGATTTCCACTCGTTCCATGCTTCAAGTTCATTTTCAAGTCATAAGAAGTCCGCGAGGTCCATTAACAGACACCAAGCAATAAGACATCTGAATCTACTGTCTTTGTTTCGGCTTCTTTCCCCTGTACACCCGTCTTAAATCCATCCTGAGCTCTGGGTCTAATGGTGGTGACCGATGGACAGCACCAGGGGAATGAGGCAGCCCAGCACCAGAGCTCCCACCTCCACCTTGGTCAGTCCCTTCCCTCCGTTCCCTCCTGTGGCAGCGTGGCTGTGACCGCCGCCGCCCCCCACCTCAGGGAGAACGTGGACGGTGGCCACATAGAGGAATGTGCCAGCAGAGAAGAGCATGGCGACACCTGTGGCATTAAAGTCTGACAGGGCTTCTTTGCTGCTCTGAAAAGGGAACAAACAAGCAATGTGTTTTTAGTCACTCAAATGTTGATGAAATGTTGTCTTTGTTGTATTTGGGCTGTAGTGTAGAAATTACAACACACACTAGTAAGATGACAGCTGGGTTTCTTCATGCTCAAAGTACTATACTGTGCCAGAGAGCTGTAGTTTTTCACAATGAAAACCAAATATCAATGGAATATCTAGCAAAATGATAATGGAGCAATGCAAAAATATAATTACCTGACTGAGACCTAAAAATGTAAGCATGGCGAGGACCGGCGCTGCCAGGGCAAAGACCAAGAGATGTTTGCGGATGCGATTTCTCTCGAGACCGGCATGCATCAGGAAGGATACAAGGCCAAATGCCGCTGGAGCCTGCAATCAACCAAACAGAAGAGATCGTATAGCAATTTACTGCAGCTACCAATAATCATTTCCATTATTGGGTAATGTGCAAATGAATGCTAAAAAGTCCTCTGTGCATTACAATTTCTGTAACTGTGCTGTTTAAGTTTAATTCATGTGCAGTCCTGTGAAAACTAAGTACTGCTTCCATAGGGATCCCTATGGAAGCAGTACTAATCAAATGCACTTGATTAATTGATCATCACTAAGTGTTAGCACCACTATATAAGCAGAGGTTTTGTCAGTTTGCAGGTCTGAAGCATTCAGGTGTGTTAACACAATGCCAAGGAGGAAAGACATCAGCAATGATTTTAAAGAAACAGCTGTTGTTGTCCATCAATCTGGGAAGGCTTATAAATCCATTTTTAAACAACAGCAAACAAACAAAGTCCATCATTCTACAGTAAGAAAGATTATTCACAAGTGGAAAACAGTCAAGACAGTAGACAATCTTCCCAGGAGTGGACGCCCCAGCAAATGTGCCCCAAGGTCAGACCGTGCAATGCTCAGAGAGATCACACAAAACCCAAGAGCTCCATCTCAGACTCTACAGGCCTCAGTTAGCATGTTAAGTGTTAAAGTTGATGACAGTAAATTAGACAGTAAGGTGAGAGTACAGTACTTCAATTCTCCTGTATGTCCTGTACATGTAGCGAATTGACAATAAAAAAAAAACATATTTGAATCTTGAAAAGAGGAGGCTTCTTCCTGTTAAAGGAGTTTTTCCTTCCCACTGTCGCCAAGTGCTTGCTCATAGGGGGTCGTCTAATTGTTGGGGTTTTTCTGTATTATTGTAGGGTCTTTACCTCACAATATAAAGCGCCTTGAGTTGTTGTGACTGTTGTTGTGATTTGGCGCTATATAAATAAAACTGAATTGAACCGAATACAGAAAACAAAGTTGTCGCTGCTATAGGTGGTTTTGCAAGGTACTGTATCATGGGGTGTACTTAGGTTTTCACAGTACTGCATAGAGGCATGTGAAAACTCTTTTTCACATGTATGTGAATGTAAACGATGAAGCTACACAAACACTGATTGTATTGTACATGATGAATATTTACCTTATGCAGCATGATAGCTACAAACACAATGAGCTGAACGCTGGTCTGAGAGGTTGAGGCTGCAGCTCCTAATGCGACGCCATCAGCTACAGGCAAAAAAGAAAGGCAGAAATTTGTCATTAAAGCAGCATCAATAAAATTCAGATTCCAGTACTGTAATTAAAAGAGACTGCTACTGCTTAAAATGAACAGCAACCTTTGTGTATAAATTTTCCAAATGAAAGCAATTCAACACTCAATTCAAAATAAAATGAATACAATTAACATATAAATTTAGGTGTAGGAGAAAATTAGACCTTTTTCATAACTTACACAAAATGTAAATAAATATTTATACAATATCACACTATTACACAAGTATAAAAGTGAGAGAGGACCACTGTTTATCCATCACAAGTGATTCAGAAAATTAAGGTTAATTCATGTACAGTAGCATTATTAGGAGATTTAAAACCAGAAGTACCTGCAGCATGGACCACAAGCCCCAGGGTGGTGGTGATTTTGGAGGAGGCGACTCTTGCTGACTCTGGATCTAAACGAAACAAGAAAAATAAATAAAAAACACAAACCACTCAGATGTTTTGTAATGAGGAAACAATAAAGGGTGAAGAAATAATTAATTAGTGGAGTGATATTAATGGAACAGTATCTCCACACTAAGAGCTGAACAGTATCGCACTGTTGGCAGACTTTGTGAACAGTTTGAAGAGCATTAGGTGCTCAAATAAAGATCTCTGAAACTGTTCAGCGCAGAGCGTGGGAGCATATGGGAAAACAGAGTTTGCAGCTCAGCCATTTCGACATGTTTTGGGTCTAATTCCACATTTTTTTCCTTGCATCTCAAGAAGAATAACACAAGATGACACTAATGACAAAGCTGCTGTTCCTGCTTTTCCTTTTACCTTCAGTGTTGTGAACATGAGAACTGCCTATCTGGTCCACCAGAAGCATAAAGACAAAGCCCAGAACCAAAGACACTCCAATGCAGGCATGGAGCTGCTCGTGACTGTGCTCATGTTTCCCGCTGGCACCAAGAGCCGCCTCTGCTTCACCCTTTGCCTCGGACGCTTCTGCAACTGCAGACTGACCGTGACTGTGGTGTCCACCTGCTGAAAGAGAAAAACAGCAGAAACATGGACTGTTAAGGACACAAATACCTTAATGCATCAGAACCAAACTGACTTAAATTAAAATCCCATCACTGCTTAGCACAGAGACAAATACAGTGTATATGCAAATAACAATGTGTCAAGAATATAAAAGTTTTTAAAAGTTTGTTACGCAACAGAAACTGATGTCAACTGGTTGTACTTTACCACTTGCCAAACTTTGCTCTGTTTGAATAAGATTCAAACTGTTACAATCTAAACAAGCACATGTACCTATACCATCTGTCCGCATGTTCTCTACTTAATTTTCCTCTGGTATATTTCAGCTCAGGTGGGCTGCAAGCATGAAGGTTGAAAAAATTCTAAAGACTATTTTAGATTTTTTTTTTTTTAAATAATCTTTTTATTAGAAAAACCAAGATGGCAAAATAAATTCAAATTTTGTTTCTTTTTCTTTTATTTATTTTTTTTTTTTGGCTTGAACTAAAACACACAGAACAGAAAATGTCTCTGTACAACAACCCAATAGTTAAAAATTAGGGAGAGAAAAAAAAAGAAAAAGGGGGGGAATCGGGGACTAGGGGTATGAATATATTATCCAGACGAGGCAGTCTGTTTAAAGTCTGTAGTTTATCATACATAAAATGAAATAAGGTCAAAAATTACATTACATTCAAGTAAGCAGAATAAAATAGAAAGAAAAAATTATAATTGGGGGGCCAAAATAACTACAAATATGTACAAAGTAAGTGGACTAATCTACAGACATGGTTGGCAAAGAATTAAAATAATCAATAAAATAATTCCACTTTTGAACAAGAAAAAAAACAGACCTGCCTTTGACTGTGAAATTGATCTTTTGTAGTTTGAGAAATGACATCACGTCTTTGAGCCACAAGGAAATGGATGGGGGTTTAGGTGACTTTCAGAGGATTAGGATACAACATCTTGCTAACAGGTATGTAAAAGAAAGAATTTTGTATTGCAGAGAAGTAATCTGCAGGGGAACTAGTGGAAACCCCAAAACAGCAAAGAAATTGCCCATTTTTATCTGGGTCTCTAAAACCTTAATTCAATTCAATTTAATTCAGTTTTATTTATATAGTGCCAAATCACAACAGTCGCCTCAAGGTGCTTTATATTGTAAGGTAAAGACCCTACAATAATACAGAGAAACCCCCAAC
>VUQS01059654.1:2978-32250 GCA_015108495.1 Heterochromis multidens | reverse complement strand
GTGGAAACAGGAAGAACCTGAGCTCAACTTTAAGTGTCATGGCAAAGGCTGTGAATACTTATGTACATGTTATATTTTTGTTTTTTATTTTGAATAAATTTGCAAGACTTTCAAGCAAACCTTTTTCATTTTGTCATTATGGGGTATTGTGTGTAGAATTTTAAGGTGAAAAATGAATTTAATCCATTTTGGACAAGGCTGCAACATGACAAAATGTTGAACAAGTGAAGTGCTGTCAATACTTTCTGGATCCACTGTAGGTGGTAGAAAAATTGATAGATGGATGAATGGCTAGATACTGAAGAAATTGCATTACTTTACATTAAGGTGGCATTAAATAAAAAGCCAGCAAATCCCTACTTTTATTATAATTCAAAAGGGATTGCTGCCAATTTTCATGGCATCTATCCAATAAGTGTCAAGAGATTTTCACTCAGAAACACTGATGTTAAAATCAGGTTGGTGCTAGAGGAAAAGTTAAAAGCCCCATTATATGGAAACCATGTATTCATATAGTAAACATCCAGATATTTCTCAGGATAAGTGAAAATTCTCACCAAAAAAGTTGTGATTTAACCCACCAACTGACCAGCAGACCAACATTGCCTTCCTTAGAGGTTTGCCAGTGACAACAAAGGTCCACACATGCCATTGCATTGTTACTTGAAACTGCATGGCAAAAGAAATGTTCATTACAGACTCTTTCTCCAGCATGTGTGGCCATCTAGCTAAGGTGCTTTTATTTCTAGTTCCAGTTTTTCTCTGTGTAAAAGCATTAAGTATGATGCTTCTATTTTTTTCTGTGCAATGATGTGATGTGACGAATAGGACTGTCAGATATATAAAACTATGTGAAATTAATTTATCACGGGATAATAAAGGAATGTGGCTTTGCTTGTGTTTGTGCTTGTGTGAATGCTGTAGGTGGCAAGAGCATTCTTTCAGGATGTTTCATCAGTCTGACTGGCCACAGAACAGTTGAAAATGCTCACTTGGCTCACTTTTAGAGTGAAACTCATCTAGTTTACCCAAAAGATTGGCTGATATATTAACAGATGGATGAAATAGAAGTAAGTGAGGGATCATCGGTTGGTGTTTAGGCTTGAAGCTGCAATTGATGTGCCAGAGAATGTAAGAACTGCCCAGTGTGACTGGCCAGGTGATCAATACAGTTGAGAATAGAGATGTTGGTGGACAAAGGACGGAGGGTTGTGAAAGCATACTCACGAGGACTAGTGAGCGTTCAAGAGTGCTGAGATGATTATTACTTATATTGGCTTGGCACTTCCACTGGACAGCTGAGGTAATTAACAGAAGAGAGGCAGGGACATCGATAGCTTATTGCTTCTATTAATGAATTATCTTAGGTGTTATTACTATGCTGAAAAGGGATGTTGCCATGTTGCACGTATTTCCTCAATGATGTTGTTCACCTAGTTGTAGTACTTTTTTTTCTTTTTGAACTAGCGTTCCAGTTGCACACAATTTAAGTCTAGTTAGAATCTTTCTTATTTACTTTTTTTAACTTAAGTTTACTAATGACCTTGTCATCAGAAGTTCACCTTACTTTATTTTTAATGAGGGTGTAACAATTGGGGGATGGTTTAACCCATATTTAGGAAATTCTTTATGTACAACTGTTGATGATTCTCTGCCACATAGTATATTATATAATGAGGGTGATAGCATGTGGTATGAAAGATTTCCTGTATCTCTCCTTTTGGCAGTGGAGCTGAATCAGTTTGTGAAGGGGAAGTGCTCCGCTGACGTCCAGTAAGTGGTGCAGAGGGTGGTCAGGATTGTCCACGATGGATAACAGCTTGTTCAGTGACCTCCTCTCCACCACAGCTTCACAAGTGTCCAGTTTGCACCCAATCACAGAGCAAGACTTCCTGATTAGTTTATTCAGTCTATTGGTGTCACCAGCTCCAATCCTGCTCCCCCAGCAGACCACAGCAAAGTACACTGCACTCGCCACAACTGAGTGATAGAAAATCTATACCATTTTGCTGTACACATTGAAGGATCTCAGCCTCCTTAGTAAGCAGAGCCTGCTCATCTCCTTCTTGTATACAGCCTCTGTGTTGGTCTTCCTGTTCAGCCTACTGTTGATGTGGATGTGGATCACCATCTCTTTGGTCTTATTCACATTCAGGGGCAGATGATTTCTCCTGGACCACTCCACAAAATCATCTGCTAGTGCTCTGTACTCCTCATCTTGGCCATCACTAATACATCCAACCACTGTAGAATACAAAGTGAATATAAGATGTATAAGTGGAACAGGAATGGAGACAGCACAGTCCCCTGTGGAGCTCCCCTATTTCACATCACTAAATCAGACAGACCACTGCCCAGCCTCACATACTGTGGCATGTTTGTCAGCTTTTCAATAATCCATGAGATGCTTGACATGTTTACTGACATTTCCTGTAGCTTCTCTTTCCATAGCAGCTGCTGAATCAGGTTAGATGCACTTGAGAAAATCAAAGAAGGTGATCCTCATTGTGCAGCTATTACTATCAAGATGGGAGTGTGTTCTCTGCAGCATGGAGATGACTGCTCCCAGATTTGGTCTTTAAGCAAACTGCAGAGGGTCAAGAGCTGTTTTCACCTGTGGTCTTAGGTGGACCAGGACTTATCTCTCCAGTGTCATCATCACATGGGATGTGAGAGCAACTGATGAGTGGGATGAACAAGAAATGAGGAGGAAAATTTCTGTCAGCACAGGAATGATCACTTGATCATGATTAGAACAATAAACTCCATTATTCGAATGCATTTCCAATTTAGCATTTACCTGAGGGGTCCTTCAACATAGGAAATTAGCATAAGCAGCATGAGCACATGGCTAATTTACATATCATTAAACACACATAACCAAAGCTATTGCCAGCCACTATTTCTCAAGCTGTATTTATGCACATGCAACACAAAACGTGCTCTTATTAAAAAGTGTTGTCTAATATACTACTAGCTTAGATAGTTTAGCTACAAAGATGAAGTGATCCTTTTGTTTCTCCACTGTCTTATAATCTTCCTGATGTGTGTTCTGGTTACATTTACAACATCTATTCTCTTCAGCTTCCCATGTGGCCTCTTTTGTAATGTAATGAGAGCTGAACAACAGTAGCAGCAGTGGGTTTGAAGGTTATCGCAAAACCATTACACCCTGAGCTTCATAAACTAAAGACAGCAGTTGACAAAACTGAAGCTTTCCTGTTAACATTTCTCTGGCACGTTCTTAAGCGCCAGAGTAATCATCATTTTAGATTGTCTTGCCAGTCAAGACTTAGCAGTTTCATATGCAGCTTCTTCAGATGTCTTATTCCCTTAGCTAGAAGATAAAAAAAAAAAAATAAGGGTATTTGTGAAGCAGGACAGTCTCATGAAACTAGAAGTAAATGTGTGTTGCCAAAAGGTTTTTACAACACATTTGACAGTGTTGCTGTAAAAAACCATGCCGAGGTTCCAGATGTAATCCAAATCTCACAGGTTAGAGACAAATTCCTTTCTAACTCCAAGTGACCAACATCAGCTCTGGCATCATCACAAAACTTTCGCTTTCAGTCAGAAAAGGATCATTCCTTAATCCTAAGCCATCAGAAATGCCATCGATTGCCTGTAAAGCTCGATTTTGATTTTTTTTTTCTGTCCCTCTCTCTTTCTTTTTCGCTCTCCTTTTACATCCCAGCTGTGATGGCTGACGGCTGTCAGGAGCTGCAAGGATCTGAGTTGTTGCCAACATACATGCACATCAAAGGCACATCATCAAAGTGTGCCATCTGTCCTGCACGGCCTAGTCTCTACTAGACAATAAACACAAAATAATTATTCAACACACTAATTACAGAACAAGTAGAACTATTAAGCAAAATAGGGCTAAAATATTAGTTTCGGTGCTTACTGTCATGGTCTAAAGCATCCAGTTTCTGCCTTTTCATTCATGTCTCTTTTTTATTTACTCTCAAATAATCCCTCTTCAAATAATTTCGTCATATCCTGCTATTCAGAAATTGAGACTTTAAAAAATGTTTTGAAAGATTGAAATTAAGTCACTAGAACCTATATTTGAGCGAGAAAGCCCACTTTGGTAAGCCGCTTTTCCACTCTGATAAGGTGGAGAGTTCATGCTGTGGAGAACTGCTAAATATTCCATTACGCTCAGTATTTGGTTTTACCAGGTTGTCAGAAATATGATGAGAGGAGCTTGAAGAGGACACTGATAGCAGTCACGCTAGTACATTAATAAAAGTTATATCCTCTTGTCAGAAACTAGTGTTTACGCAGCCAGATACTACTGTACAGCGTGTGCGAGATTAGACAAAAACTTGTGAAGTGCACTAGTATAACAGCATAGTGGAGAACAGTGTGCTTTAAGCAGTGTAATACCGAAATCTAATAAATTAGAATTCACGATTTGTGTTTGAATTCAGGGCAAAATGTCCTCTCAGCCTCTCGGGAGTCAGTGCTGCATATATAGTTAATTCAATAACTTTGTTGGACATAGACAGTTTTTGTAGTTTTGCAATTTTACACCACCACGGTGGATTTTAGATCATATAATCAAGATGGGATTGAAGCACAGACTTTCAGCTTTAATTCAAGTCATTTTTGGAGGGTTTTTTGCATTAACTTTTTAGGAATTACAGCCATTTTTATAGATAGTCCGCCATTTTCTGAGGCTCAAAATTAATTGGACAGACTAACATAATTTTAAATATAAGGATCGTTTTTAAGAGTTGAATGAAAATCCTTTGCAGTCAACGACTGCCTGAAGTCTAGAACCCAAGGAGATCACCAAATACTGTGTTTCCTCCCTTGAGATACTCTGCCAGGTCTTTACTGCAAGCGCTTTCAGTTGCTGCTTGTTTGTGGGTCTCTGCATTCAGTTTTGTATTTAATAACTGAAAAGCATCCTCTGTTGGGCTGAGATCAGGTGACTGACTTGGCACTTGAGGAATATCCTATTTCTTTGCCTTGAGAAACTCTTGGGTTACTTTTGCAGTTTGCTTTGGCTCATTATCCATTTGCTGTGACGTGCCGTCTGATCAAGCCTTTTGCTAGTATAGCCCTGTACACTTCACAATTCATCCTACTACTTCTATCAGCAGTCCCATCATCAATAAACACTAGTGACCCGGTTCCACTGGCAGCCATACATGCTCATGCAATAACATTACCTCCACCATGTTGGACAGATGATGTGGTAAGCTTCAGGTCATGAGCTGTCTCTGTCCTTCTCCATATTTCCTTCTTCCCATCATTCTGGTACAAGTTCATCTTAGTTTCATCTGTCCAAAGATTTTTGGTTTGCACCTTGTTGTAAACGCTCTGTATTTCCATTGGTGAAGGTGTCTCTTTTGTTGTAGACTTTGAGACCTACCTCCCTGAGAGTGTTCTTGACTTGGTTAAATGTTGTGAAGTTGTTTCTTTAACCATGGAAATAATTTTGTCTTCATCCACTTTATTCTTCTTCTGTGCTCTTTCAGGTTTTTTGGTGTTGCTGATCTAGTATGTGTCTTTGCATTTCTTCTTCTTTAAAAATGCACCAGATTGTTGATTTGGCCACTCCTAAAGTTTTTCCAGTCTGTCTGATAGGGTTACTTTGGTTGTTCACCCTAATGATGACCTCTCTCACTTCTCTTAGGGCCTGATATTTAAAATTACAGTGAAAAGCTATAAAACCAATTCAGTTTTAGATCAGTACCAGATTTAACAGAAATCAGAAGAGAAAACATCAAATTCCTAGAAGCTGTGCATTCAGATATGTAAAATTAGGTTTGCAGCAAGCTAAGCAGGCAGTCCACATCAGAGTATATATGAGAGTGCTTTGGAACTCTTACTAATAGAAATACAAGGAGTAATCTGCCTGAGTAATTCATAATAATGAACAGGTCAGAGATATAATTAGGGTTAGGTCACGCAGAGCTGTTAAATCAATCAGCACAGCATCTTAATAAATTCTACAAATGTACAATCAAGTGACAGGCACAAGGCAAATGAAAATGAATACTCAAATGGTGCATACAGTCTTCTGCTATTGATTTTGTTCTGAAACAGATTTATGTGCTTTTACTGCCATTTACTGTATAACAACTTTTTTTCCCCACCTGCTTCACTGTGGTATTAGAAATGAGTAATTTTGAACCAGACAGCTGCTGAAAATCGGAAACGAGATGAAAGTACTTCAGGTTTAAAGGATCGTGTCAGCAGGAGTAAAAGATGGTATCATGTTTTAAAGAACAGGATAATTGCTATACACACATTACTGGTAGGTTTGTCGCTAATAAGGATTGATGCCGAAACCTTGATGTTCACACAATCGGATCTTATAGAAATGAAGACATCAAAGGATCAGGCTTCACAAAGCAATCAATATTTGAACAAAAGAAGAACCAAGGAGTTTGCCGACTTTATAGGGATTACTTCAGAGAAACAGTTTGCTCTTGTTTTCTTATACTGAAAATCTTGCAGCTTTGTACTTTCCCACATCTGTTTGCCTCTTCTGCAAAAAGTAAAGCATGCCTTTACTTATCCAAAGTGATAGGTGATTTAGATGTACATGAGCTTCTTTGGAGTCAAAACATCGAAAGTAGAAGAGGAACAAAAGATCACAGAAGCAATCCTTCAGAATCACAAGTGCATGTAAACAAACGTGGTATTGGTATACCACAATGCAGTGTTGATCAGAAGCATAATTATCTCTTAGTCAGAGATTTGATCATTGCTGGATGAACATCGTTGGAGGTTAGTGGTCATTTTTTCCAAAAACTTAAAACATAAGGGGATTTGTTAGCACACGCTAGGTTTCTAGATACAGCAGTATCTTAGGTCAAGGAGCACTTCTTGTTCAGTAGCAATGCTGTGTTAGTATTTTTCCACACTGTGCAAGAAAGCCAAACCTGGAGTATCAACAAGCTATTAGCAAAATCACATCACTGGCTAGAGAATGAGAAGCTGATTTTTCTTAACTTTATCTAAAAACAAGGGTACAGTGATACTGAAATTATTAAGAATTGATGAATAGCAAATGAACTTTGTGCATAAAATTGATGGATTAACTAAAGGATCACCTACTTGCTCTGTGGCTAAAGCCAATTTTGCCTCATCCGCACAAACTAAATGCTCAATCGTCTAGATGTACTTTTATATTTACACTTAGAGTTAGATCATCTTCTAAATGCACTCCAGCAAACTCAGATTTTTAGTCCCTGTTTTCTGTCCTATCATTTTCTCTTTAACAAGAGGAGATGGCCAGAACATGGTGAGTCATTCATCAACTTGATTTCCTTGAGTAATAGTACACTCATGTATTTTTGCAGAGGCAGTCTCTGCAATATTCTTTCCCTTTATTTTACTGAGGACCTAGATGTTGTGAATGGAAAGACAAACACACTTTGGTTTTATTGATTTATATTATTTTCTGTTTGTTTACACCAGCAAAAGCACCCTTTCATTATCGGTGCAATAAGCGCGATCTCCAAATCCATTTGTCTCTGCTGAGCATATTAAGACTCTACACCTTGATGAGTGCCAAAAAAAGAAGCCACACCAAAGCCTGACATTCGCTCTTGTTGCGTAACCATAATTTTTTATATTTCCTTTTTTCCATGGGGATTTTGTAGAGAGCATTTAGCCTCATATCAAAGTTTTATAGTAGCACTCGGTGGGGGGGGGGTCAGTGCTGTGCTGTGCTGCAGTCCCCATGCAGTCCATTAGCAACCAGCAGAACATGCTTGACCTGATCCAGTCCTTGCCTTCATGTCTTTTGCCATTTTCATAGTCACGCAGAAGAAATCACAGTGCTCTGCAGCTGGGTTGCAGTGGCATAGTGTGATGTTTCAGAGCAGGTCAAGTGGCAGTACACAAAACTAGCACTGTACTTCTTTCTCATTCCTAAGAATAAAAAAGAAGTACAGGCTTTGCTCTCTACGGGCAAAGCCTGCAAAACACTCAGCTGAGCCACATTATAGCAGGGGAGTGAGAACACCACATGTAATAGATAGCATTAATGATCGGTGCATTTAGGTGAGCCCTTCAACACTCATTTCAAATGCTCTCTGACTGGCATGGCTTAATGGTACACTTAATGGAACTTATTAGGGTTATTTATTACAACAGTGCTTTAACTACTATTACAAGCCAAAATGATTCCTGTAAGAAATGTTTGTAGGGTTACAAAATCTGAAGATATATGACCACTTAGTTATATATTCTTATATGTCAAATTTCTTGAAAACATACTGAAATTTGTACTTGTATTTTTTTTTAATGTAAAAAAAACAAAGTGAAAATTGTGGCCCACAGAGATAAAGCAAATAAACAATGCAGGCATGCAGAAACTTGAAGGAAAAACCCAGAATACCTTATGACCGTTGAACAACTCATCCCAAAGCAGGCTGCTCTAACCTTTCACTCTTCTTGGAAGTCTTTCCACTGGATTTTAAAACCTGACTGCAGGGATTTGCTGCCATTCAGCTACAAAAGAATTACTGAGGTCAGACACTGATGTTGAGCAATAAGGCCTGGCTCACACTTGGTATTCCGTAGTTATCAATGCAAGGTCAGAGCTCTGTAAAGGCCAGTCAAGCTGTCTTTCACATCAAACCTGGAAAACCAATTCTTTATGGGGCTGGCTTTGAGTATGGGGGCATTGCGGTGCTGAAATGGGAAAGGGCGTTCCAGCCACAAAGTTGGTGTGCCCAGTATTATGTAAAATAGAATTGCCCCTGACCAAAAGTTCAGAAAATGACACTTTTTTTCCACAGACCTTCAGCTGTGCTGTGAATGTGTGGGACTAAGAAATACAAAAAACTTTTATTTCCTTTCCACCAAAGATTTAAACAAAACATTTGCAAAGCAGTTGCTGAGATATCCTACAAACAATTGTACACACATAATCACCATTTTTTCTATTCTGTAGCTCTCCAGGTAGATACTAGGCACCTTGGTTATGGTTTGACACAGCATACATATACATCGTTTCACTTGAGGTTGATCAGTGTCACCAGTGCAAGGTATTAATATTCCTCACGAGAAAAAAACTATCTTGGAACGAATGAAAAAACATATCAAATGCTGTAAAGCAGTACTCTGATGAAAAAAGAAGTCTGCTTATTTGGCCTCTGACCTTATTACTATCCAGAGTACGCAACATCCCACTCCTTCATTCCTTTGCTTTTTTACTTTTTTTTGTCTTTTTACTTTTGCTTCGACTTTCTTGTCTCCTTTATTGAGGTTTGACAAGAATTTCTCCTTTTCTTTCATTTCAGCAGTTAGCCCTCCCTTTGCCCTCCTTGGCTTTGTTTCTCCTCTCGCTTCTAGCTGCCCTTCTGTCTGTCTATCTTTTGGCTCTCGCAGGCTCTCGTGTCTTTAACGAGCCAATAAGGGACAAGTCGACAAACATTCCATCACATTAGCATGGGGGACTGGGGCTAGGGATTGTGTTAAGCTCAGCATTAGCCAGCCTGCCACTGCTTTAATTACGTTTGCTCAGCACTAGCTTCCGCTAATGGCTAGCTCCGTGCCACATTTCCTCCAAAGAAGAAGGGCAAGGGAGCCAAGTTTCAAATGGAAGATGCCACAGATGATTGTAAGGCTGAGCAACAGGACATGCACAATGAGATGCCCACTATTTAGTTGGAAGACTCTAAGTTGTTCTGTATGAAGAAAAGCAGAAAATGATGGCATAACAAAAACTGAATTCTGGGATTACTTTTCATGTTTTTGCAGAAATTCCATTAGAAATAAAGGAATAGCTGTTTTTTAAGGCATGAAAAGCCAGTCAGACTTTAATATCTCATCTTGTTATTATTTGAGACTATATCAGTTGTGAGCTATATTTCCAGGATTGTTTCCTATGAGTTTCTGGGACATACAGGCATTGTTTGGGCAAAGAAAAAAAGCACCAAATGCAATGCATCAGCTTAGCAATCAGGCATTGTTATTCCCATAGCTCTTTTACCTCACTACCCCTTATTTTTGCCTGTTTTTGTCTCTTTCTCAAATCTTTCTCTCTCTGTGTTCCTGGCTGCTGCAGATAGTTATCCCTGTGGGTGGGGTAATCGCTGAGATATCATCTCCCTCACTGTTACATCTGCTCTCTTTTCGCTGGACAATAAACACATGTAGCTGCCACACAAATCCCTACTGCATGACCCAACCTCAGTTTTTTTTTTTCCCCTCCTGCTATGGAAATTCTTTTCTCATTTTGTTTGTTTATGTAAAAATCTGTGGTATTTCAAAAATGATTTTAACTCTTGGTGAACTCTGGGTGGGTAATAAAACATTTCATTTGGGAATGTAAATGATGGACCCTGTAATGCATTTTTCCTGTGTCTGTCTATGCCAAACCTGCAATTGTTTTTAAACTAAACTAGGTCATCTGTAGAACAGATAAACTGTACATGAAATCCAGCAAATCTTTTTGTGAGGGAGAGCCACCACATGAAATACTGACCAAATAAAGTTAAACATACATACTGTGCTCTCTTTTCTTTCCCCTCAACCCCCAGCTCCCTGCAGCAGATGCCCACCCTCCCTGAGCCTAGTTCTTGTAGAGCTTACTTCCTATTAAAAGGGAGTTTCAACAAATGCCTGCTCATAAGAAAAATCATTATGGTTTTTGTCCATAATGTTGTAAGATCTTTAGCTTACATTAAGTGCACTGAGTTGATTGTTATGTTGATTTGGAACTATATATATTGAATTGAATTCTGATATAATGTGACTTAATATGGCAAGCTTGTTATCAGTCAGTTGCCCATTTAAACATCTTGTTTGTGACCATCTGATAATCTGACTATTAGTCGTCACCATCTCCGAATAAAAAAAATTATTTGGCTCTTTAACTCCTATTTGCTTCAGGAAACATACAGTTAACAATTTAGACTAATTAAAAGAGTGTGTTTTTTTCAAAAGTGTTGAGCCACCCCTCATTTCTGAATATTTAGTTTACAAGGAGCCAGAATATGATGTAATTTTCTAAAGTTTTCTTGCATGATAGTTCTCCAGGCTTTCTGAAGGTCCAAGTCCTTGTACCTGACCATTTTTTTGTTTTTTTTGTTTTTTTTTTGCTAAGCCACTAACACTGATCTATGAATCATTCAAGCATAAATAAATGCACCTAACTCAAGGGATAAACCAGTGTTGTGTCTACACATAACAACCAATTTGTAATTCTATCTTTGGGCACTTTGTTACTAGCAGCCCGTCACAAAAACACATCATATGTTCCCATTTTTTTAGTCGAATCTATGAAAAATATCAAAGATAGCACAGTTTGACAGGTATAAAACGGTATTTTTGCACGAACAAGGTGATTCCCAAAGAGATATTAGCCGAAAACTTGGCATCTCTCAGCACGGTGTGCAGTGTGTCCTTAAAAAAATTTGCGGAAACTGGAAAATGGAGGACAAAATAAGAAGTGGCAGGCCTAAAAAACTATCTACAGCAGCAGATAGTTTTCAGCTACAACAGTATCTGAAGGTCATGCCCTTAAGAAAAAAGGAAAAAAAATCCAGTAAAGACACAAGAGAGATGCATCTGGCCCTTCAGTTGATCCATCTACTGTTTACTGAAGCCTCATCAGAAATGGTCTCAGTGGAAGGGTGGCTGTCCATCTTACGGAGTGATGAATCCAGATTTGAAATGTTTTGTTCAAATTGTCATAAATATCTGCAGAGGAGGTCAGAGAGGTACAACAGTGAGAGTCTACAGCTATCTGTAAAACACAGTGGAGGCTCTGTCATGGTTTGGGGCTGCATTTCAGCCAGTGGTGTTGGAGATCTTGTCTAAGTTGATGGAATTATGAACACAAAAATGTACCATCAGATTTTGATCCACCATGCAATACCATCTGGAAAGCTTAATTTCTCAGCATGACAATGATTCCCAGCACACTTTTAGTGCAGTAAAAGCATACCTGGATAGAAAAACACACAATGGAACACTATCAGTCATGAATTGGTCTCCTCAGAGCCCAGACCTCAACATTATTGAAGCAGTGTGGGATCATGTTGACAGAGAACAGAACAAAAGGCAGAAACATCCAAAGGAGAGCTTTGAATGTCCTTCAAGAAGCCTGGAGAACTATTGTTTGTACATCTTTCAGTAAATCGCACCTTCCCATTTTCCAAGCAAAACAAAGAAATGAGGAGTGGCTCAAAACTTTTTCACAGTAGTGTGTCTATGTGAATACTTTGCAATTAGAGGTCTGGTAAAGCAAGGTAATTGAACATTTCTGGTTAATTTTATTTGACCACCAGTCTTCCCATCGGTTCGGAGGACCCCAGCCAGCTCCCTGAGTCTCAAGGATCATCTACAGAGGAATGTCAGTGAAGTCTAGCGACTTGCAGCAATGGCAGGTGAAATAGCCGTTATTAATGCAAAGTGAATAATTTATCATTTATCAGCTACAAAGCAATACACTTTGACTGAATCACTTTATATGTGGACAGGGCTTTCGGCTACTATTTTCAGAAGAGGAGGAAAAACATGCAGCAACTTCCATATCCAGTTGCTTTTTGATGTACCTTGTTACTGTGATGCAGCTGCGTGGATCACATGAAAGACAGCGAGCAATTTGCAAGATTTGCTTTTATGCCAGCGTAGATTAATGTAGGTTAATTAAAGGTTAACTCACAAAATTTGCTAAACTCTGTTGTAGTCCCGTCTATTTTGTTTGGGATGATTTTTTGACAGTATATGTATATGTACTTAGCCGAGCACTGTTAGGAAGGAAATGCAAAGAGGAAATATCAGTTTGTCCCAGGTTAATTAAAAGATGATCTTGTCTTCAACATCTGGCTGTGAAGTTGTCAAATTCAATGTGGAGAGAGAAGTCAGCAAATTGCCCAAGGGAGTATTCCAACAGAGTGAGCGAGATGAAAAATAACATCTCACTGGTGCATTGGCTTGTGTGTGAGCAGAAGGAAGAGATGCAGTGTGATGGAGACAAAGATTTTGTCAAAATGTTCAGCTGTGCTGTAGTTACACTCACTCAGTTGGAGGCTGGAAGCAAAGGGCTGATTGATAAATCGATTTTGTTGAAACCATATCGTACACACCTGTCAACAACCTCAAAAACACGCACTTACTCACGCACACTTGCGCTGACTTTCTAACTCAGCTGTAAGAAGCGCTGTCATTAGGACGCTGATTCTTTTGGAGAGTTTTCTAGGTAAGGATTTAGCACAAAATTCCTGATGAAATATTGTCTTTACACAGGTAAGCAAGAAAAAAATCCTGAACCATAGAGCTCCTAAAAATGTTAAATATTCATTGCAAACTTCAAAGCTGCTTCATCAGGGTTATGTGGAAATGATTTTACCAGATCTGACAGTGCTGACATGATTTTGCATAACTGTAATTGGTGTGGAAATACATGACATGCCCACTTTCCAACTCAGCCTCACCTATTTAAAAGAAATACATAAATATAAAATACTCAAAACTATTCACACTTTGACAGTAAAAGTTGTGTTCATGTATCCCTTCCCATCACTTATAGCAGTGGCTCCCAAATGGTGACAACCATGCATTAATGTTGTAGAATACAACTGCACAAGAGTGAAGGTGGATGAGTTCAAATATGATTTGGAGACTTCCTGTACTGGTTCGGCAGAGTTGAAGATGTTAAGATTTTCATTGGGAGTGACCAGAATGGACAAGATTAGAAATCAGTACATCTAAGGGACAGCTTAGGCTGAGCGGTTTGGAGACAAATATTTGGAGTTTTGGAGACATGTTGAAGATGGAGCTGCAGAGCAGGAGGAAAAGAGGAAGACCACAGAGAAGATTTGTGGATGTAGGTTAAGCAGGTTGGAGTGACAGAAGAGGATGCTAGGGATAGGGTGGGATGAACTGCACAAGAGGTTAAGAATGGATTGTTGATTTGCTGCATTGGCACTTTGCATGCACCCCTACAGGCAATGTGTTACTCCAAAAAAATCCTACTATCAAAGGTCTGTTTGCACAGTTGCAGGATGGTGGGAGTTGTGAGAGTGTGACACATAAGGCCCTGATTGACAGCCAGGGGGATTAAAAAAAAATCTGTGAGGGGGAAAATGGATCATTTTCTTGTGTGGTGCAAGCCACACTGAACCACCAGGGCAGATGGCACACCAGCTAAAGAAAAGAGGAACCCTTACCCTTTCTTATGGCAGCCCAAGTGCGTCATCTCTCGAGAGAAGTTGGCCAATGCTAGCACAGTGCCATGACAGCAACAGAGGCACTTGGAAACCACTTCTGAGAGAAGAAAAACTTTTTATTGGATTGGTGTGAAATCTAAAAAATTGCATGTGCCATGTTAGATCTAGGTCCTGCACATGGGCTAAAACTACCTTTGTCTTATAATAAAGTCCAAAGAAGAACTGTTGACATGTTGTTGGAATTAGGCTGTTTTGCAAATATAACACAGACATGTCCTGAAATTGCGTTTTTTCTTTGGTATGTGTTTTTGTAGTTATAAAAAGCAGCAAACCCTAACCCCTCTGACCCTAGCTATTTTATTTAGCTATTTATAGTATTAATGTGCTCTTTATTGCTACCTAGAAAGCTTAACTCAGTATTGCTCAGTTCTAAAATGCGTCCCCCTCCTTTAAATTTACCTATGCTGCTGACTCAAGTTGGTAAACCCACCTCTGTAGAAGAAAAATCGCCAACAAAAAGCTTTTTAGTCACAACTCAGCTGCCCACAATTGGCAGCGTCATCCACCCCTCTTGCTCTCTGTTCCCCTCATCCTCTTCCCTTCACCACCTCCGGATCTCTTTCCTCTTGTTTCCCCCTCCTCCTGTTTTCTCTTTCTCACCCACTGTCACTTTCCTCTCTTCTTCTCAGCAGTTGCTCGCTCAGCCAACAGGTAGACCGAGAGCTTCTGACAGGTTTGATACAGATGTGATGACATGCTGTGGCCTGAGGCGCAAAGCTGAGAATTGATTCCCCCCCCGTCCTCCTTTCTTTCCCTCTTTCCTCCTGCGTTGTCTCTCCGTCGCCTCGACACTTCTCTCCTTCTCCTCTGTTTCGCACATGCCCCTTTGTTTATGTCGTTTTCCGCTGGGAGGTGTCAGCCGCCGCTTATTATACTCTTCATACACTAATTGGGGGCAGAGGATGTGCAGATTGAGCCTTGATTGCTGCCTTCCCCTTTGCCTTCGTGTCCTCCTCCCCCCTGTCCCCTGACAACCAGTTCCTCCTCTCTTTCACACACACATACACACACACACACGTTCGCTCCAAGCACAGTCAAGCGTGTATGCTCTGCCTCGCTCTCTGACAACATCAAACACACCGCAAGAGTGGGCACTGACACAGTTACGTGAGTTTTGGCGTCAACGCACGCCAGATTACAGCTCTATTAGCGAGTGATTTCATTATCTCACCCCACAACAGGTGAATGTGCTGCTTTTCTTTTCTCACCCTACCCTAATCCTCTTTGTTTTCAGTGGCCTTTTTGAGGTCACACGGTCTTGTAAGAGTTTTTAATGTGCCATGATTTATTCCCAGTTCATCAGCTGGGTGTCAAACAGACGATTGATGACAAGGTCTGACTCTGAAAAATATATATAGTGCTGGAGTGGACGAGATGTGTCATTTACTTCATGTTTTGGTGGGAAAAAGGAATGTGTGTTTGCAGCAGATAAAGAAACTGATTGCGCTCTGCTGGCTCATCTGATGTTTGAATGACAATGGCAAGACAATAAAGGGAAATCTCAAGTTTTTCTGGACATACAGGGAAACATAATGAATCCTTAGAGCGTTTGTGTTCATCAAAGCTTGTAAACTCTGACATTTTCTCAGATTTGGTACAGGTAGTCCCTCTGAGACGATTTGGTTGTATCCAGTTGCTGTTCTCAATTTGAAACAAATGCAATACAGATACATTTGTAGTCACGCTGTCCAGTCTATTATTATCAGCCCATTAAATGGTTGTTATGACTTTTAAGTCCCGTACATATATGCAGTAGGTGTCCTCCTCTTCTTGCCAGTAGGTAGCAATCATCTGATTCAATGGTTGTTCCACCCTGCTGAATAAAAGCAATGTGCAATGTGTGGCCACTTTAAAATGGTAACAAAAGTCTGCATCAGGTTGCAGGAGGCTGGAACAGTGGTGTGGGCTTAATCGATGTGACTCCCCACCCTCTAACATGAGTTCCATCTACAGTATGGACATACACTATGTGGACAAAAGCATTGGGCCACACCTCTTAACCTTTGAATCCAGCTGTTGTCAGTCCCATTGCCACAGGTGTATAAAATCAAGCACCTAGCCGTGCAGTCTGCCTTTACAAATATTTGTGACAGAATGGGTCGTTCTAAAGAGCTCACTGAATTCAAGCGTGGTACTGTAACAGGATCCCACCGTTGCAACAAGTCAGTTCATGAAATTTATTCCCTCCAAGATATTCCACGATTGACTGTAAGTGGCATTATTGCAAAGTGGAAACGTTTAGGAGCAGCTCAGCCATAAAGTGTGAGATCATATAAAGTTCATGAGGAGTTCCAAACCTCCTCTGGCATTTACATCAGCACAAAAACTGTGCACTGAGAGCTGCATGGCATGGGTTTCCATAGCCGAGCATGTCCTGTAGGTTTTAATGTGTAGCTGGCCCAGTACTTTTGTCCATAGTGTAAATTTTGTTTCCACTCATCATTTACTTTTGTTAGGTGCAGAAAAATAGTGTGGGTTAAAATAACTCTCTTTCATAACAGAAAGCACGTAATAGAGCTGTATTTTCCACATCCGCTAGGCGTTTCCTGCGTAATCTGGGCTGCTCTCTTTTTTATCACTAATTATAATGGATGGTAACTGCTTTCTGAACCTAGTTCAGAAACCTAGTTCTCTAGTACTAGTAGAGAGAGGGTACTCTCTGGTGATCTGTATGTAACAGTTGACAACTGATAATGGCCATTCAGTGAGTCCATCCATCCATCTATCCATTCATCCATCCATTTTCTTCTGCTTATCTAATTCAGGGTTGTCACAGGGTGACAGCTGAGATAGCTGGGGTACACCCTGGACAGGTTGCCAGTTTTTTGCATGGTGAAAAATCAACCATGTCCTCAGTTTTCAGTACTAATTTTGAATTAGCTCCAGATTAATCACAGGCAGCAATAAGCTGTTTTTAAGCTTTTTAACACTTTTTAGGAAGCTCCAAAATCGAGCTACTGTTTACCTACATCAGTGTCATCTGTCTGAACTCGATATTCAGCTGGGATTTGTCCAAATGGCATTAGCTGCTATTGCTAGCGCTGCATTTGAGATGCCACCATAGATGTCAGCGCATTTCATAATTAATGTTTTGAAGACTTCTAATGGAGTGTCAAGATTGAATGTGCATTTATTTGCGTTCATGTTGCGGATGGCTGGAAGCCGGTTTACGATTGGATGAGGGATCACACACAGAGGCGGAGATGCAGAGAGATTTGAAAAGATTATTTGCTGACAGCTGTATCAATTTCACCACTAAAACATCAAGCCGAAATTGGGTCTGATCTGTGGTTTTGTGCGAATGCAGCTAAATCTCTTTGCATTGATGGCTTTAGAGCAGAACCACACTCATCAACACATATTGATGGAGTAACTGGTTAAAACCTCGACCGAAGTGATATTGTGCTTAAGTGATATTGACAAATCAGAGTCATGCTCATCCATTCACACATATGCACTACACCCAGCTCTTTTTTTATGATGTGTAGGACAGTATATGACACATTCACTGACAGGAACAAGCTGTGCTGTCGTGACTTTTATTTATTTATTTGCCAGTCCCATTTGTGGCAGATATTTTTTCCTGAGCAACATCATGTAAAGCAGCTCCACAGACCAAGGCTGGAAACGGTGCACTCAATCTGTATGCTGTCATCCCATTAACACCTACTTCCTAATCTCTGCATGCATACATACATAACCTGCTCACTGACATATTTGATTTTTAAAGGTGTATGCGGCACATAACTGATCTTTGCCCTAAATATCAGCACTTGCGTTCAGGCTGCTGTCGAGGTCAGGAAAGCGTAGGGTTTATGCAAAATTAATGCAAACACCTAAACAAAAGCATGCAGGGTGAAAAATTACAACGGCACAATGGAAAAGAGCAGAAATCGGTCCCTGTTTCAGCACTTCCTGTCCCATTTCACACCCGGGCACAGAGATTAGCGTAACATTAATAACCCCACACTTTTGGAAGCAGCTGATTAGGGAAACAAACAATGCGAGTGAGGCATGAGGGAATATCGGGGCAAAGTGACACTTTCTTTACAGGCTTCCTCTCTAGCTATTCAGAAGCTCACCTGACAGTTGAGTTTTGCTAATTAGCAAACTGCAGGGACTTGATGCCATATCCAGGTGCTATGTATGACAACGACAACATATATTTTCAGAGGAAAGAATACAGTCTAAGCAGAGTAAGAGCTTTGGTTTTAAATTTTCCATGTATGAATGTCTCAGTTGATTACGCAAGCACCTCCTTAGCTTTCAACACGAGTGGCCACAAATGAATGAGCACATAATGAGAAATACAACTTCACTTTTATCTCATTCAAACTAAAATTTCATTTGGTGGCTTTTCCTATTCAAACACAGCTCGGGGTAACTCAGGCATTAAAGGCCTTTATTATACTTTGAGTCTTTGCGATGCTTAGTGTTCATGTTGCAGCTGAAGGTTCAACCCGCAGAAGCTTTGTTTGCCTATACGTCGATTCACATGACCGATTACATATTCTGCACCACGCAGGAGAGATTATCCAGGATTCAGCTGGTCGAATTACATATGTGCTTGTACAACACAAAGATTTGTGTAGGGTTTTTTTTATTGTTTGCTTCCACCAGATCTGGATTTGCCCACCAAGACTCCCCCACTGTTTGGTTTGGACCACCGGCGGTGGAACCAGACTTGTTTTTTAGGGGCTGAATTAGAAGAAAGGATGACGCAATCAGTGTACATCACTTGTCTAAGGTTTACAACAAAATTCACATTGTGTTGCAGCCAAACAGAAATTAGAGAATGCACTTAACTCAAATCCAAAATTAACCACAACAACGAGGGCAACTTGTGGCCACTTTAAAGCGACCGTTTGATGAGCAAAGTGGTTGTTGCACCCACATCCCTAAATTTTCTCTGCCCTTATGCGTGTGTGCTTGTGTATAAAGCAGTGCTTGGGAGTTTAGTGTCAACTCTACTACTGTAATTATCTCCTAGCCTGAGGATGCAAACATGATTGGTCTGTGGGGATGGCACAGTGGCTGATGACTGCATTAATACACCTTAATTTTGTATCAGGAGAGTCAGAGAATATTCACAAATTGAAATAAATATGAGCACATTCACACTGGCTGTGGTAGAATTTTCTGCTCTGCTTTTGGCTATCTTTCCTTACTGAAGTGAAACCAGAATACTCTGCATGTTTACCGCATTGTTTTTCTGAAGGATGTATCTGTAAAACAAGCAGCTGGGGAAAACTCATGGTAAAGAAACAGCATGTTCTTCTTTCTGTTTAGTTCAGGGTAAGATGTGGAAAAGGCTGTTGTCATTTGTAATCTGTTGTGCTTTAGAGTTTCAGCATGCCGTTTTAATGTTGGATTCTAGAGGCTCAAATGAGCTTTTAAACATTATTAATATCTTATCTGTACATGAAGTATTTTCTGAATGAATGAATGAATATTATTAAAATGAATAACGATGATGCCCTGATAAAAGGTGCTTTTTTATCAGGGCATCTTTTCATCTAGTGTCACAAGCAGGTCACTCACCAAGTGAACTCTCTCTGCATCTTACACAGCAGATTGGCATGAACTTGAATATCCACATTTCGCAGAGGCTGACTCCTTCTGACTATGTTCCTTTGACTTTTTATTCCTGCCATCACCATGAAAGATGAAAGACTTATGGTTTTAGTAAAAATGTCTCAACCACTACTTGATGAATTGCTATTAAACTTGGTACAGATAATGATTTCCTAGATTTTGTTTTCGTGCCACCGGCAGGTCAGCATTTGACATTGCTTAATATTTTATGCCTAGTTTTAGGCAAATCTAAGACATTTTCAGTCATACCTGTATTTAGCGTTTTGAAATGCAGTTAGCATATTAAAGTGCCAAAATGGCAGGAAGCCTGTGAGCTAGTTTAGCCGGGGAACAAAGGCCTCAGTCACACAGTCCTCAAGATGGTTAGCGACCAACTGGCAACTACCAGTCCCTAGGGAGAAGTGAGTATTCCCTGACTGGCGGCAAGTGGTTGTGGGAGGTCGCTGGCAGTTGCTGTGAAATTTAATGCTAAGTCCCAGTCATGTAGGCCTAAAGATTAGTAAGGGAAGAATGTGTACTCCCTGACCAGTTGGCAAGTGGTTCAGTTCAATTCAATTCAATTCAAAGCCTTTATTGTTTTTGCATTTGAAACACAACGAAATTTGAGTCACATCACCAGGGTGCCAAACAAACACATACAGATACATGTGTTTCTCACATGTAAGCAATGCGAACAATAATAAATAAATGAAAGGTAATAAAAGGATACGTTTAAATGTACATTGTAATTGCAGTAAATTGCTTGCTGTCGCTAGCTGAAATTAGTCGTAACGAGGTATACAGTTCTGCACTGTTCTTTGGTCACTAGCAGATTGCACCGGTTGCCTGGAGTTTGTATGGAAGTTGTTGACTTGTCTGCAAACACTCGCCAGTTGTAAAACTGCAAAAAGTTGCACCTTTTAGATCTTGGTAGCTTGACCGGTAAGGGGCAACTTTTATTTTAAAAGCAAATGCTCTACGCTTTTGGCTTTTTCAGGTTTAAATACTGCTCAGTGGTTAGTTAGCAAGTGATAGCAGACAAGTCAGCATCTTCCATGCAAACTACGGGCAACCACAGGGTCTGAAAGCAACCCAAAGAATCTCAGTGAGGTTTTTGGTGCAGCACCCTCTTTGCGACCAATTTCACCCAGCAACAGCAAGCAACCTCTACCAACCACTCGCTACCCGTCTGGGGGATTCACTTTTTTCCCTAGTGACCGGAGGTTGCCAGGGGGTCACCCACCTAGTCTCTAGGCCCGTGTGAGTGAAAACTCACACGCCTCATTCTCCTGCTGTCGTAACCAGTGTACCCTCACAATTTTGCAGTGTGTTTAAGCTACAAAATACCCCATCTCTTTTTCTGAAATGTCAGTGTTACTGCTGCCCTCTATTGAGGCCTGTTGTTTCAACCCCTCCACCACCCCAGTGACATGCCCCAGTTTGACATTTGCAGGGGGCAATGAGCCCAAAGTCTAGTCTAACTTCTAACTAGTGTAACTTTATTCTGCTGCTATAATACTGCTTTAATCAGCCAGTTGAAACATGAGTTGTGGGAGTGAACTAAGATGGCACTTATGGTAAACATAACCTGCTTAATGATAGACTCATGGTCTTCTTGAATCGCCTTTAAATCTGTTATTAAGTTGTTATGAACCACTCAACATGAACCTGGATGTGAACTTCATTACTTAGTACCAGCTTGAGTCAAAGTTCAGGCCACAGTGGAAAGTGTTTGCAGCCCTCTGACCAGTAAAAAGCCCCCCCCCTCGGCCCTTATTGATCTTTGTGTTGAGATTCGCTCTTATGGAGAGAAGCTTTGATCCTTGATGCCTTCCTCTCCTCACACACGCTACATGTGCAAACACTTTGGAGAAATGTCCCTCACCACATAAAGAGGAACCTTGTGGAGTGGAGATAGTGATGCAGACAGCCATGGAGTGCCAGTGATAATGGCCATCTCCTGGCAGCCCAAAGAGCCGTGACGGGCCACCATTGCCTGCTACCAGCTCCCTGCCACCGATAAGCACAGGGCAGGCAGAGAGACAGTGCACAGGCCGATCTCTTTCTCCCACAGCACATTCTTTCACTGCTTATGCTTGCCAGATAGCCGGCTTCACTGTATAAACCGCAAGCTCACTCTGTGCACGCTGTTGATTTAGATGAATGTGTGCACCTGCTGAGTGCTGAGATTTCTACTTGAAAATACTAAATGGAGGAGACAGAAAGAGAAAAGAAGTATGTGTGGCTGTGTTGTATATGTATGCACTGCTGTGGCAAGGTGATGGGTACATTTGCTTGTTTACATGTTACTAAAAATGATCCAGAAGCTTATGTCCAAACAGGATTTTAAATCTGAGAGCTTGACACACTAAATATCTGCGTCCAGAGTTTGGCATCAGTTAAAATCAATTAAACTGTATTTAATCTGTAATTAATCAGTCATTTAGCAGTAGCCCGCTCTGACAATGTACCCTATCATTCTGTCTGATTATTATTTCCTTTTTTTTTTGCTCCCAACCAATTTTCCTACCAGGTTCAATTAGTAAATCAGCCTGGAAAATGAGCCTGGATAAATTACCCATTATTGTTGTGAATTATAGTGGCAGTGTGATGACAGTTTCAGTCCCCTTTTGCCTGCTGCCTGTGTCAGCTTCCTGCTCTGTAACAGAGCTAAAAAATGTCACACAGACACACAGATTCAGCACTGAAAAACAGGCTGGGAGAATATTTGGTATGATTATCAGGGAGAGCCAGACTGCGCTAACAGAAATCTCACAGAGGAAAGGTCCTTTTCATAGGCAGCTCATTTATTCTGATCGCAGTTTAATCTTTTACTCAGATTGCTTCTGTGATGATTGTAACTTGCATACGGTCTTGTACACTTGCCAACTGACTTTGATTTTTATATATATTATATATAATATCAAATATTATATATTTTATATATAAAAATTGATTCAGCTGCTGTGATATCACCAATTTATTTATGGACTACCCATTAAAAGCTTCAAGTACGTTACTTGATCTGGCACCATATAGCTTTTTAAGCCAGTTATGATCATATTTGGATGACAGGCTTGAGTGATAAGTTCTCAGCTAATGGTAGATAGCTTGGTTAAAAAGATGCATTGATAGAATGTATGCACTCCAGCTTCTTCCCACAGTCCAAAGGCATCTATGTTCGATTAATTGGTGATTGATTGATAGCTTTATTTTGACCATGTAAATAAAATAAAATATAAATAAGCAACAAAAGTGCATCGTAAACAAGAAAAGTACACTGAATTGCCACCAACAACACTATACCACTCAATTTACATGCTCGAAAAGGATTGCGATGAAATATAAATTACATTGGCTGTAGGTGTGAGCATGAATGGTGGTTTGTCTTGTCTGTCTTTCTGTGTTAGCCCTGAGATAGACTGGCGAGCTGTCCAGGGTGTACTCCATCTCTCGCTGATCCTCAAATGGATAAGTGGAGGACAGTGGATGGGTGTAAGAATGGATGGATCTTTACAGCCAACATTTCTGTCACTCCAAAGAGCAAATTCTTGAAAATCCTTAACTTTCCCATCCTGCCCATTTCCTACCAAAGACACTGCAAATGTGTATTTTCACTATTAAACAAACTTAATACTCCTTTTTTGTAAGAGCTGCGTAGTGTATTTTTTCAAACATTTTTTTTAAACTATACTAATTTGAAAAACAAGTCGGACTATCAGGGACTATTTCCAGCAGAGGATTAATACACACTTTGTACACTGATGTGCAGTCATGTTGGAACAGGAAGGGGCCATCCCCAAACTGTTCCCACAAAGTTGGGAGCATTAAATTGTCCAAAATGTCTTGGTATGCTGAAGCATTAAGAATTCCTTTCACTGGAACTAAGGGGCCGAGCCCAACTCCTGAAAAACAACCCCACACCATAAACTTTGTTATTATACCACTAACAGTTGAATGTGGAATATTTAGTACTGAGGAAATTTCACAACTAGACTTGTTGCACATGTGGCATCCTATCACGGTACCACGCTGGAATTCACTGAGCTCCAGAGAGTGACCCATTCTTTCACAAATGTTTGTAGAAGCAGTCTGCATGCCTAGGTGCTGGATTTTATACACCTGTGGCCATGGAAGTGATTGGAACACCTGAATTCAGTGATTTGGATGGGTGAGTGAGTACTTTTGGCAGTTTAGTGTAGTTCCAATACATGGAACTGATGTTCTGCGCACAGTTTATAGCTGTTGCTAATTTTCAACCTTTATCCCTTGTTGGGCTTTTATATCCACAATGCACAAACAAGATTTACAAACATTCAATTACATAAAACCACAATATTCTATAAATACAAAACTATAATAAATACACGTTTGAAAAATATAGCGTAAAAAAGATTAGTTATTTGCAAAAGTATCAATAATTGTAAAATGATAATATAATTAATTAAAATGACTACAGCTCTGATTTACCTTTAACCAACCTTTGACCTTTACTGTGAAAGATTTAATATCTGTAATCAATTTGATTTCAGTTGGAAGTGTATTCCATATATGACAAGCCTTTATGGAAAATACTGATTGTCCAATTTTAGATCTGTGATGTGGTATTTTAAAGTTGCTGTTCACCGTGCTCTCAGTAACGTGATTACTGTTTTGTCTTTGAATGTATCTAGAAAGACACTCTGGGGCCAGACTATTTATACATTTGAAAACGAATTTAAGAAAACAAATGAATAAAACTCTCCAAACTAAGTAAATTATGTTTCTTTAAAAAAATGACATTGATGCCACCGAACTGGATTTTTATCCATTATTTTACAGTTTGATTGTATAAAGATGTCAGATGGTGATGCCTTGAACCCAAACTGTCATATGATATGAAAAATGAGAAAATACCATGGAATGCATAAATAACTGAGCTGCTGAAGTGGGTATGTAATGTCGAATTAACTTAAAACAATTCAGATTTGTCTTAACCATCTTTGAAATCTTCTTTACATGTTCATCAAATTTGACATGTGGATCTAAAATTATTCCTACAGACTTAAAATCTTTGACCTCCTCTATTTCTTCATTTCTTCACTTGATTTTAAAATCTTAAGGTGAACTATGTTTTCTAATAGGGAAACACATAGAAACAGTTTTATTTATTCATGTATTTCATTCAGTAAAAGATGATTATATTACAGCCACTGTGGACATCATCCAAATATGGCATTATAGTTTCTGCCGCTTCACCAGGTGACTTAGCTTAACAAGAGGTTAACACAGTTTTGTTGCATGTCTTAATATGTGTGAGTCTCTGTGCTTGCTGCAAAGACAAACCACCCTCAAGACAGGAATGGAGAGGATGAGTTTTGCTTCCAAAACAGGAGCAGTTTCATGATGGATAGTACTCCAGCTAATAGTTTGCTGGCATCAGGACAGACGGCAACAGGCAGGCAGTGTTCGAGGAGTGTCGTTTCCTGAGTAGAGAGCTTGGCCACCGCATGAGCCATGGCTCTGTCTAGCACTGCTGGATCGCTCCCCCTACTCTAAATGGTAATGTCTCCCTAGAGCAACACAGCATGGTACTACATATGGAGCTACAGCATGCTCACCAGTGGATGTGTGCGTGTGTGTGTGTGTATGCGCTAGCCCCATTCATGTCTGTGCATGTGTGCGTTAGGACAGAGTTGCGAGCGTCGGCAGCAGCTGTTCCTACTGCATTCAGCTGGTGGTCACTTCACCCAATCGAACTGGATCTCACGCACTGTTGATCCAATCACCTCAGCCGTCACGCGCCATTGAGCCAATCAGGTCGTACATCGCACTATGGCAAGCTTCGGCCCACCCACAAAGCTGGAGTGTGTTCAGGTTTCGGCACCGGGGCCCTTTTTGGCACCAAAATATATTTACCCTAACACAAGAGGAGAGACATGAGCTCACAAAGCTTATTCTAAGCTAAAAATAATACTTTGTTTCTCCAGCTCTTTTTACCTGGCGTACAGCTGTTCATCACCATCACAAGCAAGCGTGTGCAAACACAAACACACATATACACTGTAGGAAGCTCTCATATTCAACCATGTTAGTTGACATGCACCATGATCTATGGTAATGAGAAATTAACGAGACCCTGTCACATATGAATGAGTCATTAGCATGTTCGTGTTGGTAGCATCTGTGGGCCCTGGATGACAATCACACACAGAAAATTAATGGAGAATCTGTTGACTTAATGAATCGTTTTACCATCTCTCTGTCCATCTGCCTGTCCTCTATACATATTGTATCTTTCCATCTCCTTCTCTCTGTCTCAGCTCAGCAGGGGCCAAAAGAATAGAAACGCACTTTATCTAATTCCGGTGAGGATGTTTGGTCTTTAAGTTTAAGTGTCATCTGGATGCTACAGCAGACTATGTTTTTAATTTTATGATTCCAACTTTGTGCATCAGTTCCTGTGTGATCATGCCTATACACAAAGCCAAGCTCATAAAGAAATGTTTGGTGTGGAAGAACTTAACTGGTCTGCTGTGACCTGAACCCCATTGAGGCCAAAAGATGAACTAGAATGGACAATGTTAGCCAGTAATCCATTAGTACTGCTTTTTCATCTACAAGATTGTAAGTTCTTATGACATAAAGTGTTTGACGATGACCAGTGTTGTGATTTGGCAGTATACAGATAAAATTGAACTGAATTGAGCTGAACTGAGTTGAATTTTGGCTGAATCTGCAACACACATTTTACACCCAACGTTTGATGGTGATGCAGGAAGTAGGATGTTACACTCTCGACTTCTATGTGGGACAAAGAGTCTTGAGATATTTTCACACCTGCGGTGTTTAGTCCATTTAAATCAAACTCTAGTTCGGTTTGCCCGTTGGTGTGGTTCATTTGTGCAGATGTGAACACAGTAATCATACTCAGTTGCAGACCAAAACAACCACATGAGACCCTTTGGAGGAGGTGGTCTCGGTCCGGTTCCTAAAAAACTCCAGAGCAGTTCGTTTATGGTGTGAAAGTGATTCGACCTCGATCCGACCCAACTCCCAGGTGTACGTTGCAAGTTTGAGCTAAACACCTTCCTGTAGCCACGTATCTTTGCATTCTGGGATGCGCCAGGGTAACGTAGATGTGCAACGGTCAGCACAGGCTAGCAACTATAACTGTGAAATGAACATAAACTCTCCATGTTCTCCAGTAGTCCAGAACACAGCACCTTCTTCCTGTATTTACTTTTCTTGCTCCCGCCCCAGACACATCTGGCCAATAAGTGGACTGAATGTTATCACACGGTGTGCTGTGATGCATTTTGGTGCATTTTTCACTTGGAGTTCGCTTGAATTTTTCTCTGTGTGAAAAGAAGCCAAACCATGTGACAAAGCTAGAAGTTTACAAACTCAACAACTGATTTGAACCAGAGTAAACAAACTATAGGTGTGAAAATGCTGTTAGATTGATATCCACCTATACTGTACATTAGGTCAGTTCTGGTACTGATATAATATGACTGACCTACATTCAATACAGTTTCTTTGTAGAGTCACTGTTTAATTCTATTTCTCTGCAACCTAACTTAAAATTAATTATTGCCAGGTGACCCAATAGCAGAGTGGATTGACTATGTACCACATGGGTGCAAATGCCTTAAGAAGGGAGTACTTAGTTGGATATCTAGCCTTACTGCCTGTCATTCCTAATACTCTATTTGTTGCACTCTACCAGTGCTTTCCATCTTCTTTAAATCAGTCATCAATATGTGTATGTTTTTGCATTGTAAGCACTCTTACTACCCTCCCTTACCATTAATGTTAATCATTGATGCATGGGTCTTGCAAAAAAAAAGTCACTTGAAAATTTAAAATTGAAAGGTTAAATGTAGTGCAGCATGGGAAAAGCCAGCCAAAGACTCAGACTGAGAATCCCAGCTGCATGCAAATACAGCCAATATTTCCAGTGCTTGTTATCTTAACCTCACTGTCTGTAAATATCTCTCAAAACTGTGTCAGAAAAATTTAGCTTATTGAGCAGTTTATGATGTATAAATTGCAAATAACACACTATTTTGCTCCAAATCATCATGCAGGGAAAAACCCTGCTCAGTGCAGCTACAAATGCCTGGGGGTGCGACCTGGTCAGTTAGCCAGCAAAATTTACTTTGCTTTTGTGATGCTGGCAACATTTCCATCCCTAGCACGTGGATCATGCTCGATCAATGGCTTCTAGAGTTATTTTGGTTTTTTTTATCAGGACTTCAGTCATTAACAAATGTGTTACAAGTGAGTATTTATCTATCTGCATCATTACTGAACCTCGATAATTCAAAAGACGGACACAGTTTGACAGCTTCATGTTAACAAAAAAATCATAGAAAATAAACAACGATAGATGGCTCAAATCTGGGGGTTTTTTGTTGTTTTTTTTGTTTTTGTGCTTGTTAGTCTAGAAGTTTTGAAATTTTAGGAAACATAAAAAACTGAAAAATGAAAATTTTCGGTTCTCAAATGCTACATCTCAAATAATAGTAATAATAATAATAATAATAAAAACAAAAGCTCATCATTGAATATAATATTTGCCAAATAGTACAGCATGAGGTTTTTTTTTTGCCACTAAGATAGCACTTACAATATCTTCCAACATCAATACCTGACCTCCACAATGTCTAAAGAAAATCTCTGCAGCCAGATTTCCAAATTCAAAGAAAAGAACAGAAGCTGCTTCACAGCATTTGACTAGAATGAGGTGCTCAGAAGTCCTACAGGTTGTCTACTTTGACTGTACATTTGTTAATAAATAAAAAGGATTGGAATGAAAGACGCATCTTTGATCTACAGTATAGCTCAAAAGGCGTATTCATTCTGCCTTATGTAGTTAGAGGTATGTAGTCACAGGTTTCCCTTCCCTTTTGATATCCAGTAGCCAAGAGAGCTGCTTTGTTTCATCTTCCAAAAGCTTGCCATCATTTGTATTGTGAAGAATTTCTATGGATATGAAGACAGATGCTGTTTTCTGTTTCTTTGTCCCAAAAGATCAGCGTTGGGCTGAAATGCTTTTGTCTCACCCGTCGCATATTGAGATAACGTATGTCTGTACATATCCATATCCCCAACTCATTAAAACTCCGCCTCATTAAGTGGACACTGATTTAGTCGCACGCATTTCAAATTCAGGAACTCACAATTGCTTTTGTTTTCTGCCTCACAGCCACCGTCCATATTAGTTTCATGTGTTTGCTGGGCTTCTCAAACAGTGGAGCCAGAGAATTGAAGTTAATGACTCACCAAAACCAAAGGCATGACTGAGTTAATGGCTAGTGGAATGCTTTAGCATTTCAAAACAAGGTCACAGTCTGCTTGTGAGGCAATCCCTGATGAGGAGCGTGTGATTTGTGACTCAGCACTGCTCAAAAAGAAACCAGGGAGGGGTGTGTGTGTGGGTGTGTGTGTGTGTGTGTGTGTGTGGGGGGGGGGGGGGGGGGGGGGGGGGGAGGTGTTTG
>VUQS01059591.1:3104-27439 GCA_015108495.1 Heterochromis multidens | reverse complement strand
CTTCAGTCTCAGCTGACTGCAGAATTCCCCAACCTTATAAACAGTACATTGCATAATCACCGAAACCAGCACCATTGACTAACAATGGGCCATTTGGTCAGTTTCATGATCAATAGTATGCAAATTGTCATGGCCATTGATCAGTGGTCAATGGCCACAACCCATTTTCAATGCCTTGGCTGAGGGAAGGAGGTTCTCACCCAAGATTTGACGATACATGGATCCATCCATCCTGCCTTTGATGCGGTGCAGTTGTCCTGGCCCCTTGGCAGAAAAACACCCCCAAAGCATAATGTTTCCACCTCTATGTTTGATGGTGGGGACGGTGATCTCGGAGTTATAGGCAGCATTCCTCCTCCTCCAAACACGGCGAGTTGAGTTGATGCCAAATAGCTCGATTTTGGTGTCATCTGACCACAACACTTTTTCACCCAGTCCTCCTCTGAATCATTGAGATGTTCAGTGGCAAACGGGCCTGTACATGTGCTTTCTGAGCAGGGGATTGATAGGGGATTAAATACTTATTTCCTTCATGAAAATGCAAATTAATTTATAACTTTTTTGAAATGCATTTTTCTGGATTTTTTTGTTATTGTTCTGTCTCTCACTGTTCAAATACACCATTGAAATTATAGACTGATCATTTCTTTGTTAGTGGGCAAACTACAAAATCAGCAGGGGTTCAAATAATTTTTTCCCCCACTGTACATATAAAAGGTCTCTTTTTTACCTACCTTTTGGCACAAGGATCATCCAGGGTAGTGGCTCTTGTTTCCATTACTTTAGGTAATTAAATTGGTGGAGTTTTGCCACTGAAACTATGAAATATTCTCTGATGTTGATGCTTAAATTTGGATATAGAAAAAATGGTTGTAAGTATTTAACAGAGCTTAAATGTGTTTTCTGCCTTGAAAATTTTATGTCCATCTTCTGAAAGTAAGAAGTTAAAAGGGATCAAAAATGCAAAAAGTCAGAGCCATCCTATATGCACAAAAAACACAGGTGATTCCGAAGGGCTCAGCTGGGAGGAACTGACCAAAACTATGAATGTAAAAACTACACTGAAGTTGGTTGTGGGTGGATGGATCGATGGGTGGATGATTTTTTTCCCTAGACATCAAAATAAGAAAAAAGAATTACAATTAAGGACCAAACCAAATCACAGTACTATCATGCTGCTGAAAGGATTCAGTAAATTAGGATAACATCAACTTACGTCACTAATGCATCCACCATCTTAGTACTTCCATTTCTTTAAACTTAATAATACAGGAATCTAGTGTAACACATACATTCAAGTGAGGAAATATCTTTTTGCACTGTATGATAGAGTCTTCTTAACTTACAGGTTCTTTGTTCTCAGTCTGGTAGTAAGGAGGTGAAAGGCCAAAAAGGGTGGAGTTATGTTGATTCCTGGGTGTGTCCAACAGATTGACAGGTGACAGGACATGATGCATGCTGGTGTAGTGAAGTTGGAAAGGGTTTAAAACTTGTGATTTTAAAATTGAATGTATTTGTCTTTAACAACTTCAAAACTCAGCTAATTGAGTTCTACAGTAGTTTCAGCTCTGAATGTCATAGAAACTCTTGCTGCTCCTGCTTGTAGACACAGGAGTATCTGCAACAGGATTTCTTTTCTGTGCAGACTGTGCACATAATATTCCTTCGCACAGTCCTTTAGTGTGGGAAGCAAATGACGTCAACACGTGAAAGTAAATAGAAATTTGTTGTTTGTCATTTTGAGATTGAATTTAAACCGATTAGAAGAGTTTTCTCCGTTATATGGTGACTGTGTGCACATGAAATCATTAGCCTTTTTTGCTTTAGAAATTATTCAGTCAAGATCAGCAAATGATTGTTGGTGATTCTTTTTTTTTGGTGCACTCATTATAAGGTTTATCAACTGATCGTTTCAACTTTTTATTCTGCTATTGTGAACAAACGGTGTTAGTCTGTCTTTCATTTTGTCTTCTGTACCAAATCTGGCTCTCAGTCCAAGCCCACTCACTGCAAACGTAATGAATGGGTAAAACGTAACCATTAAGTAAATGTAAGTGAACATGTTTTGTCCAAGCAGACTGATAACTAGAACTCCAGAGAGCATTTACAGAAGGATGGCATATGTGGTACTGACAAAACATTACTTACAGTACTCGTGTTTATTGTTATGAAGATACATGCAGTGTATCACCAAATATACAAGCACGGTGGAGTGGTTAGCACTGTCGCTTCACAGCAAAAAGGCTCCTGGTTTAAGCCTGGCCTGGGGCCTTTCTAAGTAATTAATAAATCACAAAGTATTTCACAGTAGCAATCAACAAATAAAAATACAAATATTAAAACACAACAACAATATCCACTAGTTAAAAGCAACCCTATACAAATAAGTTTTGAGCTGCTCCTTAAAAGTTTCAATAGAGTCCACAGATCTCAAATGTAAGGGTAGTGCATTACGTAGTTTAGAAGCTGCAAACACACAGTCTCCTTTAGTTTTCAGTCTAGAACGAGGAACCACCAATAGGTTTTGGTCAGGAGACCTCAATGACCTGCATGTTATATATGGGTGTGAGAGTGTGCTAATGTAAGCAGGCATTTGACTGTGCAGAGCTCTGAAAGTGATGAAGTCTGAACTGTTCTGTGTGGAGTTTGCATGTTCTCGCTGTGGCTGCATGGGTTTCCCATCCAAAGACATGCATGTTAGGTTAACAGGTAATTTTACATTGTCCACATACAATATAGGAAGTAGGTAAACTGTTTGAAATGTATAACACTGTTAAAAAAAAGTCTAAAGGAATTTCAGTGGTCAATAAGACTAGAAAAGGGCTGTATAAATATGAGCAGATAACAGGAATGAGAGGTACAATGAGAGGCTTTGGATGTGCAGAAAATACTTTGGAATCAAGTTCAGTTAAGTATTTGGTTTTTGATGTTTTATGGGATTTCATAATAGTCACACAAATGTAGAATATCAACAAGATTATGGTTTAAAAGCTCTGCTTCGTAGTATCAGAAGAAATTTCATTTCAAATCTGATTAAACCAAACCCACACAGTCAGGGGTGGAACTGGAGTAACTGTGCATTCATGTGGGGTCAAAAAAAATAAAATAAAAACAGTTTTCAGGGGGGAAATTCCTGTGAATGTCAGACAAAATGCTTGTTCATGACTTGCCAAATTGTTGACGTCAAAGACAAAACATGGGAGATGAAGTCAACTTTTGGTCGATGATAGAAAACTTTTTATTAAAGGTGCAAATTCACATACTGCTGATTCATTTTTTTGCTGACATTTTATTTGTAAGACCTAGATTAGTAAAAAAAAAAGTTATGTATAAACAGTGTCCCTGATAAGTTAAATAAAGCATTTATATACTGGAAACAGATATCAACTGTTGTTTACGCAATCCGAGAGGCAAAGTAGGCTACAACAGATCTTCTTTGAAGCATCCACGTTGTTTCCACAAGCACAGGAACATACCGGGAATAAATGAATGCATTAACAACTGTCATTGTTAATTAATTAATAGTCAACTTTTCCTTCTTCCATATAATATGTAGCAGCTTTTTATGTTGCTTGACATGGCTGCTTAACCAGTAGTCCAAAAGCCAAACATATTCAGATTACTATCACATATAAAAAAGAAAAAATATAAACTTCTCATATCTGAGAAGCTGGAACCAGGAAATCACACAAACAAGTTATCAATTAATTTCCTGCCATCTGTTTTGTTCTGTTGACTAACTCACTAATACATGCACACCTACTCTGCACATAGTCCAGGTGAAGTAGAGCTTTGCTTGTAAAATTTTTATAAACAAATATAATGTGTTTGTTCTATGATGGAAACTTTAATTTTAATGCTTTAAATTACCCAGTTTAACAATATAGCATCTAAACAGAAAAGAATGAGCACATCTTTGTAGTTGTTCAGCTTGTAGCATACCTTTTTCTTTTCTTCTGGCAATGTACGGGAGCAGTATGTTTTCAGTTGCCAGAAAGAAGTACGATATGCAAAAAAATAAATAAAAAAATACAAGGGCTGGATTTCATGAAACCTAGAAGAGAGATGGAGAATGGGTAAATTAAGAACCTATTAAAATAAAGTGTAGATCCAGATACTGATAGGGCATGGAGCTCGGAGTAGGACAGGCTCCCTGAGTGACCTCTTTGTTTTTCTTTTCTTAATGTACTTTGGAAGAAAACCACAATCATCACAGCACCAGAAAAAAAAAGACCTACAGTCTGTCTACTTGTCACAGTAAAGCTAAGTGTCAGTTAGTTTAGTAAAAACGTGTGTTTTTTTTTAACTTCACACAGTGCTGACATACTGCAAACAATCCATTTGACCCCAAAATGTGGGTAAGTAAACAACATTTCTCCACTCTGGTGTGTATTTGTTGCAGCTTCAGATGCCAAACCTGATCCAAATTTCAGCTCAGCCACAAAGGCTATTTCAATACTGCAAAAGCATAAAAAAAAACATAAGACTGTAAGCCACCACCCCTCCCTGCTGTCTGTCGCTGACTATTTCTGTGACTCTTGTATGAAACACTTCTGACATTAAACACCTGTTAACTTTTATGTCTTGTGAGAGGAGTGGCTGAATGGGAGAGCATTATATTCAGTGCCAGTCGGCCTGGCCTAATCCCCAGTAGAGGAAAGACCACTCCCAGTGCGGAGAGGCAGCAGCGGGAGTGAGTGAGCCCCCTTACCCCTGCCACAGCCTGAAAGGATCCCCTCCGCTCAAACCCAACAGTTACTTCTATTCCAGTTGACAGCTGTGTGAAACCGCCATCTCTCCACAGCTCTGCTGCACAAACTGAACTGCTACCCACCAGCAGGCATGTTTAAGAGGGAAAGTAGGGCGATGTAACAGTTTACATTGTTGTTGTCCTGGATCAGGTTTTCTGTTCTGCCTCTCAGGTTCAGATGCCAGCACTGAGGTCAAGGTGGTGCAGTGTGTCCTGCCAGAGTCCAGAAAAACCTGTACCACTCAGTGTGAAGAGCCCCAAACTGCTTTAAAGAAAGTCAAAAACATGTTGCACAATCCTTTTCCAGCACACCGAGCTTCATTCAGAAAACCAGAAAACTTTTTTGGTTATTTAACCTTCTTCAAGGTCGTTTTTATCTTCTCCATGTATCATTGAAGTAGGTTATTCTCTAGTAAATGTACACCTTACTCCTCTGCCTTTATCTCACAGCTTCAGATAAACTTATACCAACTAATAATGCAAACTATAATTGTGGCCACCTTTATTTTTGTGCAATTACGTTCATAGTTTTAAAATTTTTACAGTGAAAAGTTTTTTAAAATTTATTATGTAGGATTTCTACACATTTTATAATATTTCTACACATTATTTTTGCTGTTATTTAGTAAAAGATGAGTAGTCATGTTACAGATCAGCAGCAGTTCTAAGATAACAGAAAAACACTACTATCATCTTTTTAAATACTATACACTCATGGCCACTTTATTAGGCATACATGTTGAGCTGTTTGTTAAAGCAAATATCTAATCACCCAATCAAGACAGCAACTCAATGCATTTAGGTATGTAAACATGGTCAAGACGACGTACTGAAGTTCAAACTGAGCATCAGAATGTGGAAGAAAGGTGATTTAGGTGACTTTGAAAACATGTTCAACCTTGAAGCAGATTGGTGACAGTAGCAGAAAACCACACTAGGTGCCACTCCTGTCAGCTCAGAACAGTTGAGGCTACAGTTCACACGGGCTCACCAAAATTGGTGACAGAAGATTGGAAAAATGTTGTTTGATTTCTGATGAGACATTCAGATGGTAGGGTCAGAAATGGGCACAAACAACATGAAAGCATGGATCCATCCTGCTCTGTATCAGTGGTTCATGCTGCTGGTGGTGGTGTAATGGTGTGGGGGATATTTTCTTGGTACATTTAGCGCTTAACCCCCTCAGTGAGCATCGTTTAAACCCCACAGCCTACCTGAGTATTGTTGCTGACCATGTCCATCCCTTTATGACCACAGTGTACCCATCTTCTGATGGATGCTTCCAACAGGATAACGTGTCGTGTCACAAAGCTTAAAAGATCTCAAAATGATTTCTTGAACATGACAGTGAGTTCACTGTACTCAAATGACCTCCACAGTCACCAGATCTCAATCAGACCGACCACCTTTGGGATGTGGTGGAACAGGAGATTCACATCATGGATGTGCAGCCAACAAATCTGCAGCAACTGTGTGATGCCATCATATCAACACGGACCAAAATCTCTGAGGAATGTTTCCAGCACCTCGTTGAATCTATGCCATGAAGAATTAAGGCAGCTCTGAAGGTAAAAGAGGGTCCAATCCAGCACTAGTAAAGTGTACCTAACAAAGTGGTCAGTGAGTGTGTATAGTAGTAGAGAAAGTAGAGATTCACCTTAAACCTGAATTAATTAATAAAGTTCTTGCATTTTTTTAAACCTGTTAATTGTAAATCAGGGAACGTCTCTTAACATCTGTAAATAATTTCTGTCATTTAGCAGCAAACTTCTACAGCATAATTTAGTGTGTGCAAATTTTTTAGAGATAAAAAAAAAAAATGCACACACTAAATTATGCTGTAGAAGGTTGATTAAAACATATTGAGCTATAAATTAATGATTTTAGTAACCAGCATTTCAAAACCTCCAAAATTTTCATTTGACTGCCCTGAATGGTAAAGAAAGAGACCACAAATATCAATTATTGAACTATTTGTCTCAGCTTTTGTATTAAAGTTTTTTAAATCTATTTTTACTTCATAGTTTATTTAATATGTGTCATCTTTAATGTTGTAATTTTATGTATTTGTTGTCTGGACTAGATTGTTGTATATTGTCTGATGGTGTGTTAAATTTCTTATTTATTGTTTTTGTCTGACGTGCCAGGGACTACGGATGAAAAGTAGACTTTTGGCTAACTCTGGCATATTTACATTGATATGTTCATTAATATGCACGGTCCCTTTTAAATAAATTCAAATTCAAATTTAATATTGTGTGTACCTGCCCCAAGGAAATAATGGATCTGGTACAGGTACAGGGGATCTTTTCTTTTATGAGATATTTTGTTCATGGTCCCAACAATAAAGAATGAAACTAAAACTCTGAGTAAATATAGTCTTTTACAAAACCAGCTATAAAAAAATTATGGAAATATCTTTTCTTTACTTTTGATGTAACACGTCAATGGACTGCATATAAGGAAACTGGAGACAACATCTCACGCTTGCCTGATGAAGGCAACATATCTGGAAATGTTTAGTGAATAAAGCAGCTTGTACTAGAGTTACATGATGAAATTAAAATGATTTCTAATCTCACACTGGCTGCCACCTCACGGCGCACTCAGACTCCATAACAAGCACCGACCATCTGCTGCAGTTATGGATTCATTTTGGCAAACTTGACTTGTGATTATGAACCGAGACTCCTGTTCTCCCAGGATGTGGAAAAGTACTGCAGGTACAGCAAACTGAAAACATCTAAAAGCAGGTCAACATCTGCTCAGATTTATGCAGCAGCAGCTCAGTAAGTAGATCTAGATGATTATTTTCTAAAAATTTTATTCCCAATGTGAGGTCCATGCAGAGCTGAAAGTATTCCTCCCTCTCATCCATAAAACCTGATGCTTAGAAATCTGCTTCAAATATTTAGTTGATATTCAGCCACAGAAAAACTGCTAAGCAAATGCAAAAATTATTTTGGACTACAATGCAAACGACTATAATAAAATGACGTCTCAAGTTGCTCCAGTGGCATCGGAGAGTGAAAGGAGCGCTGTTTGTCTGCCAGACCTGGTGGCTACATGAAAGCTGATCCAACCCTTTAAAGGAGAGTCGTTGGGCTAATATTTTAATGCTTGGTTTGCAGCACCAGGAAATACCTGAGAGAGGTACACCTTTAAGGAATCGAATTTAGCCATCCGCAGGAATGGTTGGAAAACTTCAACCAGAGAACTCCAGCTTTCTGTAACCTCTCTTTCTCTGTGCTTTGTGGATCCTGAAGGTTCAGGTGCAGTAATTAGAGCCCCCTAACATGTTAATGATGGTGGAATATTTCACTCTGAGTTTGTCAGTTTTATCCCCCATTAGCAGGCAGGAATGTCCTCTCCTCTTCTTCACTCTGAGGCGATTGGTTCTTGTCTTCGGCTATTTACACCCCACAGACAGCACATCCATTTAGAAAACAGAGGAGATAACGTTTGAGACATAATATGGGTGAATTAATAAAGCTCTGTATATTCTGAGTGTGTAATCTAAACACAGTCTGCTGCGTAGAGCACAGCATGGTTGGGTTTCCTTTTGCGGATATAGCGCTTGTTTCTTGGAAAAAGGAAAGCCTACTAAGCTACAACTAAACAATCAGGTGAGCTTTTTTGTTTTAAAATCAGCTGTTAGGGTTAAGGTAGATAGATTAAAAAAAATTTGATAATAAAATAATGATTTGTAGTGCTTTTAATGTGGCAAGGGAACAAAATATGAATTAAAATGATGAGATGCAAGAAAAATGAGTTTTGTGGATTTTTAATATATAAAAAAAACAAGTTGAAATGCCTGCTTTACATTAATACAGTACACACTGACGGATAACTGCGTAACAAAAAATAACTAGATTGCCTCCATTTAGTGAGTAAAAACCAGCACTTTGTCTGCAGCACAATATGTCATAAGAGACTCTTCAAGTTTTGTCCCATCTTCCATGTCTTTGACTAACAGTGCTATCATCAATTTAAATGGGAAATAATTTTTTTTAATTCTTTACCTTCTGACTATTACATTAAAAAAAAGAAACATAAGAGGAAAACATCTTGTTTCATTCACAGAATGAAAATCAACTTATAAAATTCACAAATCGCTGATTTCTACGTACAAGTGTGTACATGAGACACAATCTGGCCTCTGCAGACTTCACCCTCTTTATCACAAAGCACAACTTGGCTGCACATTAGGCTTCTGATTGGTCTGAAATACTCACTGGGCATTACTGAATAAATGGCGAAATATGAAGTCTGATCCAAACCATGTGTGTGTAGAGCTGCAGAAGGTATTCTGGGGGATTCTTACACAGATCCTCAGGTTTACACTCAACCATCAGAGGAGAGTGTATAATACTATCCAGAGCTCTTCAATATCTGCAGCCAACGAAGCAGAAACAGCTTTACGTGCTAACTGACTGCAGAGGCTCTTCAAATATGGAGTGTAAAAACAACACTGCTGGGGCAAACCGTTGCGCCGCTGTCAGACATCCTAGCGTTTGGCTCTCTTGGACGGGGGCTCCTCTGATTTCTGTCCTCCCCGCGTTCGCACTGCAGGAGGGCTGGTCTCCCGCTTACGGCCCCCTTTTGCCACAGCTGCCGCCGCCGCCGCCTGGCCCCTCATCCCGCTGCAGGAGGGAAACAAGGAGCAAGTGTCAGTCCATTTGTTGAAGAGTCATGCTCATGTTAAATATACGGTTATTTGGGGAAAGTGGTACAATAGCTGATACATGTAGAAACACTGGAGCTTGTTCACATAATCTCTGGATTTAAAAAACAGTGCTGGAGACAGATTTAAAAATAGAAAAATAGAAAAGAAAAAACAAAAACACACAGCCAGCCAGAATCTGCTCTTTAACAAAGAGGAAAGTATTTTCTTATTCTAGCCACTGTAATGAATCATCTAGCTTGTTTCCTTAATAAATAAATAAATAAATAAATAAAAAGGTATGGCGGATGTGTAAAGAGAAGTCTAGATGGTTAAATTAGAAACAAGACTTGAAGTCCTTCTTTTAGGGTCTACTAGATTACATTTAGAATAAACTATCCATAAATGCTGAGAAACGAAGGGAGTTTTGAATTTATTGTGTTAAAAATGAGTTTGCTACTTAGTTCTAAAAATATATATTCAACCATTTTGCCCACCAATGAATGATTTTATTTGTATGAAGGTTTTGAAGTTGGTTAAACTACTTTCCTTTGAACTCATAATCTAGAGCTAAAATAATTAATTGATTTATAAATTCGTTTTTTTCCCTTATAAAATGCCCAAATTTCTTATTCCTAATGTAGCAAATTATGTTTAATTGATCATCATTTCACCTTTTCTTGTTTGTTTATGTGACGGCATCGTGACAACCTTGATTTATAATAAAATATATTATTTTCCTCTTAAGGTGACGCACTGCAGGCAAAAACATGTTTTTCTTTTAATCATTTTATAATATTTTTTGCTATATTGTGTCCATAAAATTGTGTCCTTTCAGTGGAAATTTACATCCAGAATATTAATTTAGGTGTTTATTTTCCTGCACTTTGTCTGACATTTCTGCAAATTTCATCATATTTAATAATAAAATAACTCATTTGAGGATTGAATAAAAGAAATAATTGAGTCAGAAAAATTATAAGTAACAAGTTGCTAAAATATCCATTAAATTTTACAAATACTACTTTCCACTAAATAAGCGACGACTTTTACAATACAAATCTTTGAAGGTCCATTTATCTGAGACTGAGCCAGAAATCACGAAATTTCCCAGTTTTATTCCCGTCTATAGTCTGAAGGTTTTTACAGACAGATTTATAGAACATTTTATTCCTGAAAACATGGAGAAATTTGACTTTTTCTGGCTGCGAATTCCATTTTCAGATTAATTAAGTAATAAAAAGAGATCCAAAATCTCTGCATTAAAAACCTTTGACTCCAACGTGTCGACATGATAGGGAAAAAAAAAAAAAAAAGAATCCAGCTTTATACAGGTTCAGATTTCTGTTCTGGAAAAGCACATTGCCACATATTTACATAGATAATGCCACATTTGCAAATTAAAATAAATAAAATCAGCACAAGCGTTACAGTATTCACATGTAGTGTCCAAATTACCCAAATTAGTATTATTTTTATTATCATTTTATTAATCGATTACGTATTGAAGTCCTATTACTGCTGTTTGATTTACCTTTCTTTAACACAGCTCAGGCTCTGCGGAAGACTTATTTTTATTTTAGGAGCTAATAAGTGAAAAACATCTTGAAATTCCAGGAAATCTTCTGGCAAAACATTTTCTTTCACAGAGCAGCGACCGAGCAGTAGCTCACTCATTCTGCTGAAGCTCACCGTGTGCCAGCTGTGGTCTCCTCTTTACCGTTCTGTCGGCTTGCCCGGGTGGATGGTTTACTTGGCTTGTTTCTGAGGAACAGTAAAAAGAAAAGTACAAAACAACAGTTGTTGCTTTAGTACTAAATCTCTCTTGATTTTATTTAATATGATGTCACAGCGACGATGCCGTCTTGGTGCAAATATTCAGCTCCAAAACAATCAAATGCTCATTCATGAACACTGGAGAAACATTGTTGTGCTGCAGTTTCACAGTTCAGGTGAATTTTATTGCTCAGCATTAAATAAAAATTGTTGTTTTGTCCCATCTGCAGGTTCTAGTGTTACTGGAACCATTAGATAACCTTTAAATTACCTTTCAGCCTCCAGGCGAGATGCCAACCGTGTTGTAGCTCTAGTTGCAGTTTCTTTTTCCTCCTCTTCTTCGTCACCTTCCTCGTCCTCCTCCTCCTCCTCCTCATTCTGCTCGCTTTCTTTCTCCTCTGCTTTTTTGACCTTTTTATCTGAGGGAAAGATAAAAGTGTTGCAAGAATTATGGTTTCATATCAAATGTTTTTCTAAAGATCATAAGATGGAGCTATAAAATGCTTTCACATACAGTTACATAGAAAAAGTATAAAACACTCATTCACAGCACGGAGATGGGAAATAGTCATATATCCTATCATCATATTAGCTTCATAGTGGCTACTATAGTCACTTTTTGGCTCGATTTAAATCAGATTTTAAAGTTCCTCACCCGAATCCTCTGTAGCTGCTGCCTTTGATGGCCGTCCCCTCCGACCAGGCCTCTTTGGAGTAGTCTCTTGGTCCTCTTGCTGTTGGTCTTCCCCACCCTTGGGAGAGTGTAAATAGGTCAGTGAATGTACACTGGAAACTGTTGAAAAGGTGAGACTGAGGTAAAATGCCCTTACACAAATGTCAGCAACAGTATGAAAAATAAGAAAAGTAAAGTATGCAGATACATAATTTTTAAACATACGTCTTCTGCCTTCTCACTGCAGCTCTCCTCTTTTAGATCCTCGTGACCCTCTGACTGACTCGCAGATGGGGAACGGCCTGAAAAAAAAGTGTGAGATACAAAGACTGCAAACTCTCAACTGAAGACTTGTCTGTGCATCAACAAGTATTCCAGCAGTTCTGACATTTTTAAAACGCATGAACCACACAGACTAATTGTGGTAATTACACAATTACCACTGTCTTTGTCAGGCTGCTGCTCGCTTTGTTCCTGTCCACTGTTGTCCTGCACCACCTCCTCCGGAGCCTCGGCTTCCTGCAGGACAAAACAAAAAGCAATTTGGATGAAGGTCACTAAAAGGTAGTGAATGCATACTGGGAGGAGAGCAACTACAGACTGCAATGGAAAGTGACATTTTCAAAGACAACTAATCTCACCTCCACACATTCACACGCCTCCTTTTCCTCTGATTCTTTCGTCTTTACTGTTGGTTCACCGGCAATGATGACTGATCAAAACATATGAAATAATTTTTTTATTCACAGAAAAAGTCATCATACTCATTAAACACACTTGCTTAACTTGTAAATTTTTGGTATGAGAAGCTGTTGAGGTTTGACCCACTTATTATTCACATAGCCACACCTGTTTGAGCAGTTCAGGCAACCTTATTGGCCAATTTCTAGTGGGTTTCTATACAAGTACAAAGTTTGAAGAGCAAAAAGACAAAAAAAAAAAAAAAGTGAAGTAAACTGCATATGTATGGTTTGAAAAACAAACTTACTGGTGTCAGCAGTCTCTTTGCAGTCAGCGCTTGCTGCTCCTTCACTGTCCTCTTGAACAGAAGACGGCAGACTGACCTCACTTTTGATTGGTTCATTTTGCTCTTCAGCTCTCTAAAAAAACAAAAAAAACAAAAAAAAAGGAAACAGTAAAAAACTCTTAATGTATTCACTGTTTATGTATGTTGATTATTGTTGCCTTAGAGGGTGTAAAACATCACAGCTAACTGACAATATCACATGAGAAACAAAGGCAGTGCAGCGGTAACAATTCAACAGGGGCTATTACATGTTATGGACATACTGAGATTTTCTTAACACACCTCTTCCTTCTCTGCCGCTTTCAACGAGGAGGTTTGGTCAGCACTTTCCTCGACTTTATTTTCATCTTTCTTCTGATTATCTGAGGTTCAAAACAAAAAATCAGCAAAAACTCAAAAGAAAACAAACTGACAGTTTGTGTTATTGTTGTAATTATTTTATACTCGGCAACACTTGTGCACCTTGTAAGTATTTATAGTTTTTTTTTTTTCAATATAAAAGCTAAATTCATCAATAATCTAATATAGAGAAAAAAATAATAATTTTCCTTGTACTTATTAGACATGTTTCCAGCTAATTATTTTTATTATTGGACTCTAGCTACTTCTAGAGTAGCTTTGCATAATTCACAGTACTAAATAATCCTTATTTATCCTATACTTGGTCAGGCCCTTGGTTCATTTGCCTGAAACAAGTTGTTTTGGCTGCCCTGCTGTTCCCTTTAAGCCATCTTTCTTGTGCTTGGCTGCTCACAACACAAACAGAAGTTTTGAATAAGGTGGAGCTGCTGTGCCCAAGTTTAATATGAGCATCCCCAGTATGATAGTAGATTTGACAGAAAATAACGGCAAGAACAATAGGTCCCATCAAACCAAGAAGCTAAAGAAACGTTCGTTATCTAATATATGACATAATAAATGAAATATGATGGAGTTACAGTCCCACATAAAGTGCATCAGCTTTTTCAGCTGTGTGCAGTTTGGGTGTTTAAGGCCAATCTCTTTTTCTTATTTTCAGACGATTTCCCTTTAAACACATTAACAATAAACACTAATTTAAAATGAGCAGCTTACCAGCTGTGGCTTCTTTGGCTGCTGATCGTCTCCCCCTGCGGCTCGGAGTCTCCTCCAGCTTCTCCACTTCTTTCGGTTCGTCTTTCGTCGCCTCCTCTGTGGTTTTGGACGATCGTCCCCTGCGAGGGGTTTTTAGCTCCACTGTCTTCTCATGCTCAGAGTCCTGGAGATAAAAAATAAAAGCAAAATTATGCATTTTTAGAGTAGTTAAAAAAGCAAAACAAAACAAGTGAATAAAGCTTTATTTACCTCAGCAGGCAGCTGCTCTTTACTTTCTTTTTCATTCACCTCCTCACCTGATGTGTTAAAGAAACGTAGATCGATACATTATTTAACTAGATTGTGACAATTATCTGACAAAAGTCACACCAGAACCTGCTGGAAGGACACTATTCAGTGGAGTCAGTTCATGGTTAACATGTTGTTTACTGTTTATCATTAACCCATTGCCTTCAGCTAACTGATTAATAATCATTTTTTACAAATTCTAAATCTAACAAATTTCTCTGTATTTGGAAATTTGGTGCAGAAATAAATCTCAGCTACTGTACCAGATTCTTTCACTGCTGCAGCTTTCTGATAGGACAGCTTTCGTTTCCGCCTTCCTCTTCCCTCTGTTTTCTCCTCCTGCAGAACAGAAAAGTGTTGGCACACAGAGTGGGGTACTATATCAACACATATTTATGAGCTGAAGCTAAAAAAAACAAAAAAACAAAAACTGTTGCGAGTTACCTTTTCAGACAGATCTGAGCCCTTCTCATCTTCTTGGCTATCTGTGCTGGAAACATTACCTGGAAATTTCAAACAAGCAGCAACAACTGAGATTAACTGTAAAAGGACCGCTATCTGTAGTGGTGAAAAACTGACAAGTACTGAGCATGTAAAAACAAAATTTAATCCTCTTAAAAGCATTACTCTGCTGACATTTTTCAAACTAGAAACAGCAGTGTAAATTCTAAGACCAATGTCAATAAATGTGAGTAATTTTCCAAAGGAGCCACTTGACTCACTGATTTGTTTGACTAATTTAGACTCTGGTTCAATTTCTCTGGCCTCCTCAGTCTTGTCTCGAACACTGGTTTCAATCTAAACCGAACAGGTGAAACAGATCAGATTAAATAGTTAAGAACGAGTAACATGTAAGTGAGCATGGCTAAAAGCTGAACACTTACAGTCTGTGGATCATTTTTCTCTGCGGAGACATTTCCTTCCTCCACAGTCTTGCTCTCAGCTTCACCTAGTGGTGAAAAAAAAAAAAAGAAGAAAGTTAAGGGTTGCCTTTGAAATTAGTTTTAATAAATGTATCTTAAATATTCACCATATGTAGACAGACTTACTGTTAATGATGTCTGTCTTGGTCTGATTATCCTCACCCTCCTCTCCCTGTTGTTGAAATGAGATGACTGAGTTTGAGTTGTACATACATAAAAATACACAAAAATGTAAAAAGGTAAACAGTTAAAATTTGTTTCAGGGCATGGTTAATCATTACGCACCTCGAGGTTTGTCTTTGTGACCGCCTCATCTGGCTCTGTTTGTTCTTTATGACAAGATGCAGAGTTAATAACCAGCCAAACACACCACTGTATTCTCTGCAGCAACTTATTTCACCACTCACCTTGTTCACCGGGAATTTCTGAAACTTGTTCAGTGGTGTTGGAAACAACAGCTGCTGTGTTTTCCTCTGTGCTTCCTGTGGGCTCTTCTGACACACACACACACACACACACACACACACACACACACACACTCACTCATGGAGCTCCCCCACCAGGTGTACAAACAGACCTGCAGAGAGCTTCTTAAAGAAGTTCCCAGCCTCCAATTAGCATTAATAGCCCTTAAACCATAGGGGAAATGCATAGGGGTTTTGGTATGCTAATCAAAGGGCTAAAGAAGTGATCCACGGATAAAAGAGAGCATGAAGAATAGGATGAGTGAAACAGAAATAGACAGGGAGACAGAAGAGAGGGGATAAAGACGGATCAGTCAGAAAGAGGCAAAGTGAGGGTGGAAAAGAGCAAAGTCTTCAAAGAGCTTGGAGAGCTGGTTGACTTCAGGGTGGCCTGAATACTCCAGCTTCCTGAGGGACGGTCACCGGCCTTAAACAGCCTGTGAACAATCAGCCTATCAGGGACTCTGTTATAGCTTTATTGACTAACAAGGCTGGGGTCATTTTGGAGTTAGAGATTGAGAGAAAATCAAGTTTTCCCCCTTACCTCCTTCAAACAATGAACTCCCTCTTGATAGCAAACTTCCCTGAGCACAAAACAACAAAAACTTGGCTATCGTTCAGTCACTTTTGATGACAGCCAGACATTGTAAAAGCTGATTAAAAGTATTCCACAATGGCCATTAAAGGGCCATTCTCTGCCCCAGTGTGTGCAGGTATAGGCTGTTCCCCCTTCCGTTTTACCGCACCCTCCACTGGCTCCAATAGAGATAACAAGTCTTAATGCAACGGCAAACAGTCGAATGGCGCGCTGAGGCCAAAGTGATTAATGTGTCCGATTAGCGAGCTCACAAAGTTATCGGGGAAGGTAAATGGTCTGAGAGGGCGTGTGGGCTGGAGGCCGTCGGTTCATATCCAACCCTTATTGCCCCCAGCAAGACTAATTACACTAATTAAAGGGCTAATAAGTCCAACAACTGTGTATTTACAAGAGAAGGCGGGTACACTTTAAGGATTCCACATATTCACACACTAATACATACAAAATGAACAGTCAGTCATATGGGCACTGCTTTACCAACTGTTCTTTGTTAGACAACCAATAAAACTGCTGTAAATTGGAAAATTGGAAAATTGAAAAATTCAAATGTGAAGGACCTCTAGTCAGGTCAAAACCTTATGAAGACATGCAACAGTGTCAAGTGTTGAATGTAGAATCAGTTGTTGACAGTGAGAGATTAAATGGCTGACATTCTGCAACTTTGTCCTGATTTGGATGCTCAATGTTTCTCACAAACAGCATTTACTTGGGCTGGCTGCCCATGTTTATTAATGGCCAAATATGAATATTTTGCAACTCTTTTCAAAACTGTTTTATCACTCCAAAGAGAACAACTCCATCTTTTATCAGTTCACTAGTAAACAGTTCCGTTCTTTCTTATTTTGAAAGTTCAGTTGCATGCTTGCACCTCTGCACTCTAGAGAAACACTGATGCTAACGGACTGCTTGCAAGCAGCAGAGGTAAATAGATTTTTACTCTGTGTTAATTACAAATCAGTATGCAATTTAGCACAGCTGATACTGAAACAGTAATAATAAAAAAAATCAACCAGAATGTACATAAACTTAAAAAAATAAGAATATGCATATGAATAAATATGGAGAATAAAAGCACGGTTTGTTCTTTATAACAACTACGTTCTAATCATTTGTATAGTTAGACCTCAAAAGGCCTGTATAATCGCACCACTGTCATCCTTTATACTTCACATACTATACATTTAAAAAAAAAAATCATACTTAAACACTGTCACTGAAAGAGTGAGAAAGAAAAGATCTATGACAGAGCCTGACTAATGTAGGATTTTTAAGACCAATACCGATATTTGGTGATTTAAAAATCTGAAATATCAGTTGATATTTTTTTCTTTCAGACATACAAAACATAAACAGATTTCTCTAACATTTGTTATGTGTAGTTATTTATGAGTCATAGAGAAGATAATATGACAATGCAGTTTAAAAATAATCTTGTTTTATTGGTACAAGTTGTGGATTACTCATTTATGCTCTTTGTTTGTGGCGTTCCAAAGATGTGTTGCCAACAGTGAAGTTCATTTATCGGTTATTATAAATGCCGATACCCATATATCGGCAAATAGCTAATATCAGCCAATATATAGGTCAGGCTCTAGTTTAAGACATCTGACCATCCAACAACCATCAGTGTTGGATAATGACATAGTCACAGTGAAAGACTGTTTTGTTTTCCAGCAACTACCACTTGTGTAAAGCTGAGGTAAGAATACAGTTTTCCTGCTTGTTAATCCACTCTTCTGTGTTGCTGACCACTTTACAGATGATGCATGTGCAAACGGTCGCTTATCGAGACCTGCTAGCAGTCATCGAGAGCTCATTCATTCACGCTTGGGTTGGGGTTTAATGTTTGACTTTGCTGCTGGCACATTACTCACATGTGTTGTGGCTGGTGTCAGCTTGTTTGTCTTGCAACAGTAAATGCTGGAGAGGTGAGCACAGGCCCTACCTATAGTGTCAATCAGCCTCACCAAGCAGAGGGAGAGGCAGCAGAGCAGTGACACACATTACTGTATTATACAAGCCACTGTATCTACACACACTTTATTTGTACAATACTGAACTGTTACATCTTTTTCAAACATTAAAACAATAAACCAAGTTCTAGTTAGTAAAAGAAAAATACTGCCTATAAAATGTGAGTCAATTTTGTTTGTAGCCCACATTAACAACCTGTCTTGCAAGGAACAGACACTCTGTGATTGCTCCCAGCCAGACTTCCTCGTCTCATTCTCTTCTCTCCACATAAAGAGCTATTGCTCTACATAATGACAAATAAGTGACCGGGCAAACAGTGGACTATTCACTTACTCGGTATTTGATGATTTATTTCAGGAAGTCAGAGATAAGAGTCATCTTATCAGCGAAATGAGTTCACAAATACTAAAGAGCATCGTAGAATGCTGGAGTGGCCTCTGTCAAGCTGGGATTGGCTAAAAAAGTCAGAAACTGCGGGTTTCAAATGACTTGCTGCCTCTGCAGCTATGTTTGTTTGCCGTTGTCAGGGGAGGCTTGGCAAAACACAACACACACACACACACGCAGAAATTCAAAAAGATCAGCCAAACGCTATCAATAAAGCTGAATGTTTGCTTCAGTTTGTAGAGCTGGGAGGCTCGCAGGCACAACATTGGCATAGTGCAGTACAAACAGAGCGAAATGCCATCAGTAGCTCATGGCTCACAGCCTGCTGGGGCTCGGCTATGACAAGTTGTGCCTTTAGCTGTTCTAAATGAAGACAAGAAGACACAGATGGCATCCATTTAATCCTCTCTGTGTAAGATTGTTTTTAACAAAGGATCTTTCTCAGTGGCATCGTCTCAGACAAGAGGCAACGATACATGACAGTGGACAATCTTCAGCTATTATCGCCACAGAGGCCCCTCATCATTTGCGCTGGCTTTCTAGTAGTTAGAATGATGGATGCGCTGCTGGTTGTAAAACAATGTTCCTGTTCAGTAGATCAGCGTGTAACGCTGGATCTTGTGGCAGGGCTCAAGCAACGTAAGCAGCACACTTACAGCGGCTCGGGTGCAACAACGCTGTAACCAAACACTAGTGTTAAACTGCATGTGTGGTGCTCTTCAAATGCAGTCACGTGGCACTGCTCAACTATAGCATGGCTGTTCACAGAGCAGAGAACAAAAAGACTGCTTCATATATGATGCAAACAGAAGGACTATAGGACTAAAGTATTCACAATTAAATTCACATGTAGAGGGTGAGATCATTTGTGCAGGCTTTCATGGGGCAGGGGTGTAGAGTGAAGAGAACTGTCCACAGAACAAGGACAGTTGCTGTATGCAGAAGAGCCATCTGTGTGAGCGCTTCCTATAAGTTCAAAACAAGTCAAATTCTCCACTGCTCTGACAATTCACTCATGCTCTTATTAGCAGTTATTGAAGAACTGGCAGGTAGCCATTCTGTGTCACTTGACTAAAATCTTCTCTCATCTGAAGGGCAAAGCCATTCTGCCTGGCATCAGCTTTCCAACCACCCCCTTCCTCTCTCATGTGAATGTTGTAGAGTTTCCCAGCAGGCAAGTCACTTTTTTGGCTTGTCCTCCCAGGCCTGCAGCTTTAGAAAATATATGGTGAAGTGCCAAGAGGGCTTCCAGAGTGCTTCCCCAACAGCAAAGACAGCAAACTGTTTACAGGTTTCTGCCTCCTAACAGACATCACTTCCTGACCCCAAGGCCACACTCTACTCCTCTGCTCCTTTCAATGTCTAGACTTGACAAACATAAGTACACAAGACTGGAGCCATCATGCTCCCTCAAAGACCTTCCCCCTGCTGTCTTTATATGTACTTAAACAAAGGTCCAGTCGAAAATTGGAATAAACAGTGAGAAAGGATCAGGGCGCTCTATGGGTCAAATAATACTTTGCATCCTTGTAGCTGAAAGAGGCTGCTAATGAACTTGAGTTATTAATCCTTTCTTGATTCATTTTATTGACATGGCTATTTCTTCTTAGTCATGGTAGCAGGATTGTTCTAGTGATAGTAATATCAGTGTTTAGCCCACTACTACTGGGGCCCAGTCTCACGGAAAAGCTGCGTGAATCTGGGCCCCAGTAGTAGTTTCACAGTTTCTGTATAGAGAGCAGATATCCTTAATATCCTTAACATCATTTCAGGCACACAGCTCCACCCATGTGTGGTTCAAACTATCTGTTAGCAAGGGGCAGCCAATAAGAAGAAAGTTAGTTTAAAAGGAGAGAAGCTAAAATGCCTTGTTACAGACTGAACTGAAGGGGATGCACTAAAGCCAAGCATAAGAAAAACAAGGATTATTTTGATCTGTGAATCATGCAAAGCTTCTCTAGGGGAGTCCAAGAATAAAAATATGGTACAAAGTGCTGCATCAGGTTACAATTTACCTGTTAAATACCAGAATTTGTCATTAAAAGGATGCTAACATGCTGATAATGGACAATGAGCTCAAAGCAAGACCGTTCCAAAGCATAGCTCACAGAGCTGCTCCGATGGCTACAGACTCTTGGTCTTGATTGGTTGTTTTTTAACTGATCAACTGTAACATACTGAACAAGTAACATTTAAGTCTCTTAACATTTTTTGATGATGTTCATGTGCTCTGAAGTTAATCCAGATTCGCATAAAAGGAAAAAAATGTTTTTATCATCTTTTATCATCCCACCATGCCAACAATGACTCTGCACCACAGCAACAGAACTGTATGTTAAAGGGTTTGATCATTTTAGCGCAGCACTAAACAGTTTCAGTGTAGCATTTGCAAGATAAGTATTGTGCTCAAACATACTGCAACAGTAGCTGAAGGATGAGAGACAGCAACTATATTTCAACGCTATGTTTCTCTTCCAAACATCCAAACGTGTGTGAACAGAATCCTGTAGTGATTTTAGCAGCTTTAACTACACATCACTAGCATCCAGGCGTTATCTACGGAAAATATCTCCTCCTTGGCACCCCTCTCTTTCTTTACAAACACATGAAACAGCAGCCAGTTTTGTTTCTACTTCTGGCTTTTCCCATCTTTCCACCCACCAGCGTCCACACTATCTTCTTGCTCTGAAATCACTCATGATTTGTCCACTGATAGAGTTGTGCCGCTGGTCTGATGTCACTCAAAATCTCCCTCAAAGCCCATTCTCAGTAACCACGTTACAGGCAGAATACATTCTCCCTCTGCTCCCTCACCATCCACTACATTTCTTCCAGAAGCTGGGCTCCCGATTCAATTTTTGCATCGATCTTGTGCAAAAAGAACAGCAAAGAAATCAGATCAGAGGAGTACTAAAAGCTTTCCCCCCAAATCAATCAAAATACATGAATAAGTTACTGGTGCCTTAGTATGTTTTAGGGCATATTACCTTAGTTATGCCATTTCAAATATGAAATCAAAACTACTGTAATCTATGGCAAAACTTCACATTATTTTCATTAGTGGCCATGCTGCAGCCAGTGCAAAGATAATGGCTTAATGGCTGGTTGCAAGTCTCATGTATTATGCCTGATGGAAAAACTGTGTCTAAATAAATGAATGGTTTCTGATTAATAGACTCATCTTTTCTCTCTCAGATCACTGGATAGGAAAACTGCTAAGCATACATGTGTTCCTGTGTATGACTGTGTGAGTTGTCCGGCAACCTGTCAGTGCACAACAGCCCACTGGCTCCAGGTCCAACTGTGACAAGGCCTGGGCAAATTCCTCACCCGGGTGCCCAAGTACTTAGACATGTCACAGCCAACTTTGATGGATGACTTCTTGAAAGTAAAGAGATATGCATTTTACTGCTTGAAGCCTCTGCAGCAATGCAGAGGGGAAGAATTCATGTGCGCACGCATGAGCACAAACATCTGTCGAGAGTGGATGTTCATTCTAAAACACAAAGGCAGAGCCTCGCTTGAGATATAATCATCAACATTATTGCTACTGCTACATACAGTGCACATCACGCACTCTGTTAGCCCATCTTTAGATCACTCTTGACAGCATGTCTCATTTTGTGACAACTTCTTATCCAGTGTTGGGCAGCGGACAGAATTAACTTGCAGATTAAATGTTTGTGACTAGTATTGATTTATAGATCTGAACCAAAGTGAGCCGTGTGCGTGCATGCGTGTGTGTCAGTGAGGGTGTGTTCTGATGGCCTGCATTAAAAAGAGTAATAACCTCACAGATGGCGAGGGGCTGGTCCGGAGCGGGCTATGTGATGGAGAACAATCGTTGAGGGTTGATTGCTCAAGGAACGCAAGGCAGACCTGACAGGGGGAGGGGTACCAGTGTGTGTGTGTGTCAATGTGTGTGTGTGTGTGTGTGTGTGTGTATATATATATATATATATATGAGTGTGTTAATGTGTGTGTGTGTGTGTGTGTGTGTGTGTGTGTGTGTGTGAATGTGAGGGAGAAAAGTGGGACGAGGGGGTTGTTTAAGTTTAACTAGGCCACTGCTACCCATTACAAGACTGACAATGATGTGGTTTGTCGCACACACAGAGTAGATCAAATCAAATTTCATATGCTGCTCCCGGCTTTCATATATTTGATTCATCATCACCTCAAGTATGTGGAAATCATTTGTATTCGTTCACAGCAGCACATTCATTCCTCCCTGTGGAGAGATGATTCAGTATTATATGGATAGGTGCAAAAGTCAGCCAGTGTAAAAGGACAATAAATCCTACTGTCACTTATGCAAAGTGATGTAAATGGGGTCCCTGATTAAGACACAGAGTCATTTAAAAAACAGGGACTGGCAGAACCTTGACACACATACTCAGTCTCCAGCTCTCACTTTTACACATGCACGCACACACACAATCCCTACGCAGCTCTCACACATACACACACGCTTTGACGATTCCATGTATCTCGAGCCCTCTCTTTCTCTCACACACACACACTAAAATCCCCAGCCGCCCTGCGCCTGCCACCAGAGCAGTTTATCAAGTAATTATTGTTTGATTACAGCGTTTCATTATCTGCACTGATTGAGTCACAACCGACGGCAAAGGTCAAGCGCCATTAACGCGCTGCTCCCGAAACATATTTCCGCGCCGTCCGCGTGTTTGCCCTCCCTCTCCTCTGAAAGGGCTAATTGCAAATGCATTTGTTTGAGGAAGAGGAGAGGAGACCACCCGCTCCAATCTCCCCCAAGTCCCAGTGAGACGGAATTATCAATGCTGCCCATAGTGTTCGTACAGCGACACACACACAGCACACACATATCAGCAGATACACATGAGAGCAGTTTTGAAGCGTAGCAATCAGACTTAAAAACTGATACCAATCAAACACACATCCAATAGCTTTCATAAAACCATTTTGGACAATAAGCGGGTGATTGACTACTTAGGATTTTGCATATTAAGAACGAGTCTTTAAGGCACATATATGAGCAGCATAATCACCACATTTATTAAAATGTGAGGGTGAAAATTTGAGCCTCAGAGTTTGCTCTTTGAGCAGATTTCAGTATGTTGATCAAGTTTGGAATTTTTCAAATACACTGAAGGATTAAATCTTCCTCAATAATTTGAATTTTTTTTATTAATCTTAAACAAATCAGGTAAAACCTCTCAGACATTTTTCTTAGCACATTTAAAAAAAGATATTTTGGAGGTTTTCACAGTCTGGAAACTGCTTATTTTGTCTGTTGCTTTATAATTTGTTCTTTTAGTCTTCATTTTTGAAGAAGCTCTAAATAAAAATGAGATAAGAATTTCCCTGAATGTGGAAGTTAAATTGAAAAAATTCCTCTGTAGTACTGCAGAATCAAGGGCCGTTTTCTTGTCACTTGGGGCAACATCACTTCTCAACAGGTTATTATGACACAGAGTTACAATTATAGTGGCATTTAATTATAGTGTTTAAAGGTTTAGGGTTAGTGTACAGGGTTTATCCAGCATCCATGACTCTCTTTGTAAGGAAGTGCAACGTGCTAGATAAAGAGCCACATAACCAGTATGGATCTACACTGGTAGATTTTTGCAGTTTAAATATAATTTCATCAAACAAACTATTGTGTAATGCATGTAATGGCTCCATACCTTGGTGGGAAAGCAATCTCTAGTTCATGCAGACGATCTTTGAACACCAACAGCTCTCTGTCAAACTTT
>VUQS01059589.1:23182-34026 GCA_015108495.1 Heterochromis multidens | reverse complement strand
ATTGTTTCATCCGCCTCCATAATGACATCTCTCACCTTATCAACAAATTCCAAAGTGTTCTGGATGTGGTGTTTGGAGCTGCCTACCAACGGGTTGAGGACCGAAGCCAGAAACTTTGAGATGTTATAGGTGACCGAGTTGATCATGCAGACAATTGGTCTTAAAGGTGCACCCTGTCCTGGCCTAAGGGTACATCTGTCACCATCTTACAATGCTGTGATTGCAGCCATTCCCCAATCTCTGTGAATGGTACTCATGGCCATTGATCAATGGTCATGGCAATTTGCATACTATTGATCATGAAACTGACCAAATGGCCCATTGTTAGTCAGTGGTGCTGGTTTCGGTCATTATGCAAATGTACTGTTTATAAGGTTGGGGAATTCTGCAGTCAGCTGAGACTGAAGAAGTCACTTGGATAAGTTGACGAAACGTTTCTCCCACTAAAAAACGCTACGTCCAGATGAACAGATTCAGCTTTTTGGGATTCTTTTACCTGGATTATTGAGCATACATCAAGAAATTTTTAAAATGTATTTATTTATTGCATTCTGTTTATATTTCTTTATATTTCTTCACATATTGTTTGTGTGAATCCCAGGGTATAAAAGTACTTAGTCCATCAATTCTAAGATTGTTTAAGATGACTATTTAGGTTTAGGGATAATGAATAAAAACAAAATAAAGTATTAATTTTATGCATTTAGTTCCATCACCTTTATTAGTTATAAAATTGTGTTCACCAACATGTAGAGCTAGGGGACAGAGTAGAACTGACAGAACTATAAACAAGGTAAAAGTTTAGCCTGACTGTTATAAACAGTATTATTCAGAAAGGTGCAGTGAAAATTGTGTGCGGTGTGTGATTGTTGACAAAGTTTTGTACACTTGTACATTTAGGTGCACATCTGAATAATTTTGTTGAAACGTATTTACTTAGCTTCATGTATTCAAAGCTATATTTTCAATCTGTGAGGAAAACAAGAATGGACTGGATTTAGTGCTTTTTTTTTTGTTTGTTTTAACTACTAAAAGCCCTGCACACTAAGCCACTGTCATCCAGTTGTACAGCACTTTTTCTATCATACACAGACCTATGATACATCAATTGTTGCAGTGTCCTAAGTACTGTATTTTGCTCAAGGACACCTCGACATGCGGACTAAAGGTGCCAGAAATCAAAGTTTTGATGTCTGGAATTAAGGATAACCCCCTCTACAAGATACAGCTGTTGCAAAGTATGTGCAGGTATATGTGCACACTTACAGAAAATGGAAAGAAAGTGGCATGCTCAGCTTCTACATACTCTGCTCCCTTGAACGTCCAGAAACAGTCCCAAGTTAACTCTGTCTACTGTCACATTATATAGACACCTGTTTCTGTCTACATAATGTGATTAGTTACAAATTTGTTTAAAATCTGTAATTCAGGAGTAGAACATTCACTCCATCTTGTGGCCCCAGTCTTTATATTAATATATATTAAGAACGATAAGAGAATGCTGGAGCTTCAATTAAGAGAACTCAACAGTCAGTGTGGGTTATGAGCCATAACTGGCTATTTAATAAAATATTTACTAAAACTGTTTCACAATTGGGGATGAATGAAAATACAGTCATACTATAGCTGCTGGAACCCAATCATCCAGTGCTGGCACACTGGAAGTATTCTGTCAGTGAGTAAACTACAATACAAACCAAAACACCACACTAAAATAAAAAATAAAATAAACAATAATATAAATGGAGGCTAAAATACAGAATAAAATAATTCTAAAATAAATGGCAGTCAGAGCTTTGCCTGTAAATAAACAGAGCACTATTATAAAGTTTTGTATTATATATTTTTTTAAGATAAACAAATCTAGTTGATATAGTTTAAAACATACCTCTACATTGCTACCAGTTAACCTAATATTTCCATTTTCTGCCCAGCAAAAAGGTATGGCACAATCATGAATTGATAAAAGTATTGTTTCAATATAGAAGCAATTAAAGACTACAATGACTGAAAATAACTGATGAAATACTGCCATTTAGCTAACCACAAAAGTGTAGATCAATTAATTTCACATGGGGAACACACAGAGGACATTGCAGGAAGATGGCAGGAAACAGTCCCCAGACTTACCAGCAATCATTCATTTCAGGGCCCCATTATACCTGCCGTGAGGTGTCTGGTGAATGGCACCATACAACAAAGTTGACATCAAATTGACATCACATCCGCTGTCGCAAGCTGCCATTTCTTCCCATCATTCACCTCTTGATTTTTGCAGCCCTTTCCACAGCTGAGTTGAACACAAGAGCATACAATTGTGTCAGTTTTTACCACCGTTTTAATGATATATCAGTATAGAAGCTAAGAGATTCACAGATTATACAGAGGGAGATGTTGCCACAGTTTGAAAAGATGAGACTGTGGAAAAAACAAACAAAAAAAACAAAAAAAAACTCAGAAATGTCTTTGCTTGTGGTTTTGACTTCTTCTCCTTCTATATCAGCACTGATGTGGAGGTATTGTCTGAGTGGCGATACCTATCATTCAGGAGAATACTGCAGTAGCTACCTGTTCTGTAATGGCAAGTATAAATGGATGTGGCTGTGTGATGATATTACTGGCGGCCACAAAGCTGGCGGCCATGTCACACAAAGCGACCAACACGACAGGTATACTGGGGCCCTAACACTTTGTGTTCCACGTGTGATTAGGTATTGTTTTCAAGTTGTGTAATATTAAAAGTATCAAGTAATTAATACACAGAAAATGGCCATTACAGAGGAGCTGCAAGGCTGCAACCAAGAATTACTTTTATTATACATTTGTGCCTAGCTATTATTTTCTTTTATGGTTTATTGATTGTCCAATTTATATATAAAATCATTTTTACCCCTGAAGCCCGCCTGCCGTCAATTGATCCAGGTGGGAAGACTGTTAAGAAGCTGGCTTTGCTGGGCTCCTGCAGCAATGAGGCCTGTGTACTGGGCTGCTACTGCTGCAGGGACGAGGCTTGAGTGTTAGGCTGCTCCTGCTGCAACAACGATGATGAGTGGTGTTGCTGAGGTCCATGCTTCCCTTTTGAATTTTTTGGAGATAGTGGGCTCTGATAAGCAGGTGGTAGCCATTGTAGCAGGTGGGTGGCTAGCTGGTTGCAGGCTCATCCATCCCACTCTGGCCACAGGTAAAGGAGGGAGCTGAGGACCTGGCACCCATGAGGCATGGCACCCCCCAGGATGACCTCATGAGTTGCCCTGAAAATAGGCTCATACTCAGGCGTCACCACAGCTCCAGTTCAACAGTCCTTTTCAGAAATGACGGAGCCACCTGCCACCATTCAAATGCCTCATAGTCTGCTGGGTCCATTTTGTGGTCGAGTCGTTCTGTCATTAGCTGTGTGGATTGTTGAGTAATTTACAGACCCAAATGCAGGAGGCAGGAATAGAACTCAAAGTGAACTTTAATGTTTACGTCCCAGGTGATAAACAAAGTAAAGAATCCACAAACAGAAAACAGGGAAGCCACAGATCAGGAAATACTAAGAATTACAAACACAAGAGAACTCTGCGCTAGGTAATACACAGCTCAAGGGACAACTCGACAAAGGACAAGGTGAAACTGAGACAATAATTTCAATTCAATTCAGTTTTATTTATATAACGCCAAAGCACAAAAGTCACCTCAAGGCACTTCATATTGTAAGGTAAAGACTCTACAATAATACAGAGAAAACCCCAACAATCAGACGACCCCCTATGGGTAAGCACTTGGTGACACTGGGAAAGAAAAACTCCCTTTTAACAGGAAGAAACATCTGGCAGAACCAGGCTCAGGGAGGGGCAGCCATCTGCTGCGACCAGTTGGGGGTATAATACATACAACAAATACAAGAGATAATGAGGGAAGAGGAAACAAGTGGGGAACACAGTTGAAACTAATCATGGAAGATGAGACAAGAGACACAGAACTAAATACAAGCACAATAGATAAAAGACTACCAAAATAAAACAGGAAGTAACTGCACAGAGACAAAAGACTTGACACAGGGACACAAGGGAAAGGCTACGGAAATAACGAGACTATACTAAAAAAACCTAAAGCAGAATACTAATAAAAATAACCATTAACTGAAACAAAGAACTGAGACTGAGGACATTAAGAAATGTGATAACCAACCATAATCAAACTAAGAACTAAATAGAACATTAAATAATTAACAAGGACTCAAAGTCCACAAAAAACAAAAAACCCTAGGTCCAATTCCCAGAACCATGACAGTAATGTATATTTTAAAAGTTTTCATAATACAGTAACTTGTGATCTTTTTGTTTTCATATAATTTTGACTGAATTTTATTTCTTGCCCCATTGTTTTATGTATTTGTAAATGCTTCAAGGTAATTTCTTAAATCTTAGAAAGTCATGACATAGTAAAAACAGTTCCAACATGGCCACAACATAAGACAACCAAGGTGAAAAACCCATAATACCATTCTATGTGTGTGTTTTGAGAGCAGAAGTCTAGACAGACATACAAGAATGGATGGGGTGCAAGTATTTATTTATTTATTTGCACTGAGAGAAGCAGCCTATCCTCCCATCCTGTCAACCATCCCACACCCCCCACTCTGTTTCTGGGCCAGGCCGAATCTAGGGCCCTTGTGTCACTAACAGATGGGCCTCTCACAAAAGGACCCCTTGGCCCGCCAAGCCGGTCTCCTGCACACCCGATTAAATCTCAATAGCAAAGTTAGAATTGATACACTGAGACTATGGTGATTCAATTAGAGCAGGACAGCATGAGGAAAAGACAGGCTGATAGAGGGGGGACACAATGAGAGTGTAGTTGGAGTGTCATTTACCTGGTGTTATTCTAGTTGGGAGAAAACAGAGGCCAGACAGGCACACTTTCTTTTTTTGGTGGGAGAATGTTCTCTGGGCAGACATATATTAAAGAGAACTGAGGGAGGCCAAAATGTGTGAAAGAAAATTATATGAATGACACACACCACTCATAGAGGCTGAAATTCACACCATACCTGTTCAAGGCATAATGTAATTAAGCAGATAAATAGGACCTTGCAGCTGCCAGCTTCAAAGTGTGACCTTTGTTCATCTTTACAATTTAAAGCTTTTGTTAAAAGTATTTAATTTTTTAAGAGAGATTCTTACTTAGCCTAAAAAATATTAGCAGGGACTTCCAGCTGAATGGACTGAACATGATTCTCTTTTGGCAGTGTGTTGGCAAACTATAGGGAGTTGGGGACTGCCCGTGTACCTGCAGAGAGGGTTTGTTGCTAGATAGAGGCAGTGTCCAAAGTATGTGGTACAGCCGGTCTGTGGGCTACTCTTGCTTTGCTGTTGTTGGTCCTTCAACCAGCTGCGAAGACGAGAGATGTTTATAACATACAAATGGCTGAACTGAAACCAAGTGTTAAAAATCATTTAAAGTGTCCGCTACGACCACTGTCTGTGCTTTTCTGGCTGAATTGTTTTTTTGTTTGTTTTTTATCTTTTTGTGCTCTCCATTCCCAGTGAAGTCCTCTGCCACTACTTTCCATGTTCTGGCCCACAAGAAATGAGCATTTGACCTTCACACAGTGTGATCTATGTCAAACTATGTGTTGTTGGGTTTTTGGAGGACTGCATGAGAGGATGTTCCCGGAGGTTTAAAATCTCTCTCTATAGGCAAATACTTACACAACCACAGCGCCATAAAACAACTAAAAAAAAAACCCAGAGGAAAACAAAAAAAAGAAGAAAAAAAACTCTGTAAACTAAAATGAACTGAAAAATATAAATAAAAACTAGAAGTGTTACAACTTGCTTGCTAGATATTTTCAGGATCATTAGCCTTTAATTGTTCCTTTTATAAAAAGAAGACAAATCCTTTTACTAAAGTTTGAAAACACACTTTTTAATCTTTTTTTTTTCAAAGCAGACTAACATATGAGGAAACTATGATGTATACTGACAGGCACACTGGCTGATTAACTAATAGACTGACTCATTCACTGACTGACTGTCACTTACTGACTTACTGACTGGCCCACTGAGAGATTGCCAGGGGCACCCAAGAAGAAGGGTTCAGCTGCATTTAACAGTGTGTATGTGAGCATGTGTGGACAAGAGTGTGTGTTTGTGTGTGTGGGGGGGAGTGCATATGTGTAGGTGTGTGCGTATGTGTAGGTGTGTGTATATGTATGAGTCTGTGTATGCATGTGTGAGTGTGTATTCCCTTCTGGGGGGGGGTGGGGGGCCTTTAGAATTTCCTAGGACAGACAAGCGGCTGTCTGTGATTAAGAGTAAATAAGCCAATAAATATTCAATCAGGACAAAAGGGGCATGATTAAAAAGACTGGGGAGTGAGGACAGAAGGGAGTGTGATTTGGGAAAAGTATAAAAGATGGAAATCAGATAACAAATCTCTTTTTGATGTCCTCATTTCATCTGATACACTTCATAACGTAAGAATGACAAACGTTTCATTCAAACACTACAATGCATTAAAGGTACAGTAAGTAATTTTTTGAAGTTATTTAATTTAAATTTTTAATTTAAAGTTAGTTAGAAAAACAAGTTTTGTAACATAAATAAACACTGATTAGTTTGTAATTATGTCGTCCAACAAATTGATGCATTGTAATAAACTTTAATTCATTAAAAATACATAGGAGTGAGCACCCGGTTGTGAAAGCCACTATTCCCTGCCATCTTGAATACAGTGGCTGAGATGGACTTCACCGTTTTGCCTCCTCTTGTTTCATGTATGTGGCTACACCCACATGCATAGTACGCCTTAAAAGTTTTTTTTTTATTTAAAGATAACAAATACCTCTTTCAAACTCTATATGATCATTTAACATTTGTACGTGTATTTTTTCAACATCTCTTCTTCATTATGTCTTTCTCCATCTCCACCACTGCTCTCTCTCATCCCTCATTTCCACCTCATCCTCTTCCTCCTCACTTCAAGCATCATTTCCTGAACTGAAGTCAGGGCTCTTACACAAAAACATGCATAGACATGCTTATTTATTCTCGATATTGTTCCAATTACTTATGGTCAGCTGATTAGACCTGCGACCCTCCTGTCTCCGGACAGCTGACAACGAGCCAACTAAATAACAACAACAGCTGGTTATAAGCTAACATTATGCCAGCTAATGTTAGACTGAAATGTTTTAAAAATCACACTTTCCGTCTGATAAACAGTTTGCTTAGATTCTCACATTGAATGAGAGTTTATTTGCTAAGTGTTCGAGTCCAACAATGTCAGATCCACTTCAAAGAAAGTTTCATTAACGCCAACTAACAGCAGCTAACAGCGGCAAAAGCAGCAGTGATAACCGACAGAAAAGTTCAGGATATGCTCAGCAACTCACCTCGACATCACTGTCATTGGTAAGAAATGAGCTTCACAGACTCATTTACTCGTATCAGCCTCCTTTCACAAAGTTTTAATGACGCCTCCATAGTAAATAGACGCTGACACCCGGCATATTGCTGAGGTAAACAGTGGACTGACAGCCTATATTCATTACAGATGAATGGCAGCCAGAGTTCTTTGTCCTACAGTGGCCACCACTGACATCTAATGCTGAGGTTTTACACACTGTAACTTAAGATAAGAACGTAACTTAAGATATAACGTAAGATCTAATCATATTCTAAGTCTTTTAGCACAATTAGAAATATTATTGAAGCAGATTGCTGCCCCTCCTTGAGTCTTAGTAATTGGAAATGGTTCCCCATTTATGTTTGTGGCCGATGTACATTAGTCAAATATACTCACTCACAGTGGGAGTATTGGCAGGACTGAGTCGATAGGACACAGAAGCAGACACTAATATGTATGTACTACACTGCCACACAAACACACTGCATTGCTCTGCATGCTCTGTGTCTGTATCAGGTGTTTCAGCAAATGTTCAGTCATGTATTGTGAAGAGGTATATTAACTGACTATCTTTCTGTCTGTGTATGTGTATGTGTCTTTGTTTTTGCATGTCAGCTGGATGCCACACTTGATTCTTTTTTGGGGTTTTTTCCACACACGACACCTTAGTATCTGTGTCTACCACAACTGCAAAAGTGCACCTGTGCATATGCCACAATGAGTGATATGTGCAACTTGTGCTTTCTGACTGGTACTCCAAGCACGTCAGGTCTGCTTAGCATTGGCCCAACCCCTATAGAGATGGCTTATCAGTGAAGGTATGGAAGAACAGTTTGCTTACGCAGAGTCCCCTGCCACTCCATGTCAGAGAGAGAGAGAGAGAGAGAGAGAGACAGAAATCCTTATCAGGTAGCTTTCATCTTCCCCTCTATTCTCTTCCTCCCTCACTCTCCTCTCCTTCCTACTCTATATCTGCCTTGTCTTGGAGATATCCTAATCACTGTGTAAGTATATCCTGTCAAATAATTACCATATATTAAGCTCTACTCATCTTGGCATAATTTACCCTGCCACATAATCGTATTTGGGCTTCCTCCTTCAGAAAAAGCAGCAGACAGAGGGGACTTACCTTAGGCAAGTTAACCAAGTTAATCTTCATTGAGTGAAAATCTGGCTCATCATTGTGTTAAGAGAATGTGTATGGATTTTATAGGTTCTGAGCTACGAAAGTCATGCATGTGTGGTATCACATGGTTGATTAAAAAAAGGTTGAGAAATGGTCAACAATGAAAAAAACAATTACTGTGTTGAATACCATATAATACACAGTAAACACACATAAAAGTTATAAATTGATTTGCATGTCACTGACTGAAATAAGTATTTGATCCCCTACAGCCCAGCCAGAAATCTCGGTCCCACAGATTGGCTGTGTCCCCATGTGGTACACAGATTACAATCAATCAATTATAGATACTCCAGATCTAAACTTATTATGTGTATAAAGCACACCTGTCCACAGAATGAATTTATTCCATTCCAACCTCTCCACCACCATGGACAAGACCAAAGAGCTGTCAAAGGACGTCAGGAACAAGAGTGTAGACCTGCACAAGGCTTTAATGGGCTAAAGACTACCAGCAAGAAGCTTTGTGAGAAGGTGTGATTCTTTGGAAATAGAAGAAATATAAAATGACCATCAGCTGCCCTTGGATTGGAGATCTATGTAAGATCTTGCCTCATGGAGTGAGGATGATCATGAGAAAGTGGTGGATCAGCCCAAAAGGCAGTTGGGACCACAGTCACCAAGAACACAACAGGTAACACACTACACCATAATGGATTGAAATTTTGCAGCGCCTGCAAAATCCCCTTGTCCAAGAAGGCACATGTACAAGCACATTTCAAGTTTGGCAGTGAACATCTAAATGATTCAGAGAAGGCTTGGGAGAAAGTGGTCAGATGAAACCAAAATCAGCTCTTTGGCATCAACTAGACCCGCTGTGTTTGGAGGAAGAGAAATACTGAGTATGACCCAAAGAACACCGTCCCCACAGTCAACTATGAAGGTAGAAACATTTTTCTGCTAAGTGTTTCCACCTCTGTACTCAGCCAGAACACTGGGTTGTGGATGGATCTTCCAACATGAGTGTCCCAAGACATACCTCCAAGGCAACAAAGGAGTGGCTAAAGAAGAACATTAAGGTCATGGAGTGGTCTAGCCAGTCTCCAGACCTCAATCCTATTGAAAATTTATGGCTGGAGCTGAAGCTTCATGTTGCCAAGCAGCAGCCAAGAAACCTAAAGGATTTAGAGTTTCTGTAAAGAGGAGTGGGCCAAAATCCCTCCTGAGATGTAGGCAAACCTGATGACTGACTACAAGAAACATCTTACCAATTTGCTTGCCAACAAAGTTTCTCCACCAAATACTAAGACATGTTTTGGTTGGGGATGTCACAGATACATAGATCTTGTTAAAGAACCAGGTTCTGGTTCCCCATATGCCATATAAGGACAGTGAACTGACCCTCTTATAAGGCAGCTATGGTCACATTTGTCTACTGTATGCACTCCAGCTCTCTATGAGTTAGATAGGTTTATACCTAAATATTTTCACTAACTTTTAATATGATTAATATAAGTATACCTTAAGTAAATAAAAAAGAGATAATCAATTACCTGAAAAAAAAAGATCCCACAAAAATGACAGAAGGGAGTGATGAAAGGAATTTACTTTATCTAAATAGGTATGGTATTGGAAAACATCTGAAAATATGGAAAAATCCACTACTCATCTGTAGAGGTCAAAATATCACATAGAAAAAAATGGATGGAAGTCCAGTTATTGCAATTGTGTAGGTTTACATAATGCAACTTACATAGCTATAATAATAATAATAATAATAATAATAATAATAATAAAGCTGTATATGTGTGGATGTAAGTAAAATGCATGGCTCTGTCAGCGTAAATCTGTCCTCGAAATGACACTAAGGCGATACTGTAGTCTACATGACTGATAAATGCCGGGTGTCATCAAAGCCAGATGAGGCTCTCCATCGCTTTTGGTGCAGCTTTACATCAGAGAGCAGTGAACCTAGGGTGATGCCATAACTGCAGTTTTTGAAGACTGAAGTCAGGATATTCGGACTGAAGCTCTAAATAGCCTGCACTATATATATCTTTAAATTTGACTGTTCTAGTCTGAAGCCAAAATGATACCTGACCTCATAACCTCACAATTAACCAAACCAGTCCATGAGCATCTCTCTCTCTCTCTCTCTCTCTCTCCCTGTGTGTGTGTGTGTGTGTGTGTCTGTGTGTTTATGCATTTAGTGTGTGTGTGTGTGTGTGTGTGTGTGTGTGTGTGTGTGTGAGCATTCCCTTCGTCTAGTAACTCAGTAACAGGCCTATTAATTGGCCTGACAGTGATAAAGGAAATGGAAGTG
>VUQS01059589.1:3502-22814 GCA_015108495.1 Heterochromis multidens | reverse complement strand
AGCTGAAAAGCTTTCTTTGTGTGTGTGTGTGTGTGTGTGTGTGTGAGCATTCCCTTCGTCTAGTAACTCAGTAACAGGCCTATTAATTGGCCTGACAGTGATAAAGGAAATGGAAGTGGATGCTATTTGTCTCTAATGCAGCCACACTCATATTATCCCAAAGACAAATGGACACTGTTTTTCCACTTGAGCTACTCTAATTTTTTAAAACCTTCTGAGGGTGTGTGTGTGGACTGTGTGTATATGTGTGTTGTGTTTTAATGTGAGCTGGATTCATGTATATACAGCATGTAAATGTATGTGTGTGGCTTATTTTTATTGAAAAATTACATGAATCACTATCATTTGCATTAGGGTCCTTGTGGTGCTGTAAATAACCCAGGAATATGATATAGTGATAATGTCAGCACTAGAGTGTTTAGAGCTGTTGTGTACAATACGTGTATTTTTGCATATGCTTATGGTTTTATATGTTTACATGTACCACACAAAATGTTTCTGAGTTTGTGTGTTTGTGTGTGTGTGTGTATATTTGTGTGTCTTATGTATTCAGCTGACAGAAGCCATGTTAAAAGAAAGTCTGGCTTTGAATCTGCCACCTCCCACCACCATACCCCAAATGTTTCACTGTGTGGCAGGGGTGGGGAAGGGGGTAGGTTGTTCAACACCTGGGTGTAACTGAGGTCAAAGGTCAAAGCCTGGAGCAGAACAGTGTATATGTGTGTGTGTGTGCATGCATGTTGGGGGAAGGGGAGGGCCCTATTCTCCTCTGAAATGGGCTTTTGTTGATGCTTTCTGTGACACGTGACCTAATGACACAGTACACACACACACACACACACACACACACACACACACACACACACACACAATTTTATATTTCCTGCAGCCCTAACAGATAAAACCTGAGTTATTCCTTTCTCTGCTTTGATATTCTGTCTGGTTGTTCATGAGTTCTTATATGTAAGAGTGAAGCTGTAAGTAAACTCAGCGATCATGACATTTGCCATGTTTAAGCTTATTTTCTCCTTAGCCCGCAAACTCATTTTAGCACACTAATTGGCGGGAGGTTCTTACCCTGTCTTTGATTTGTAAAATCTGTGAAAATTTCTTTTAATAATAATACAGTCATCTGCTGCAGCTTGAAACAAAGAAATCTATATTGTAAAAATATGAAATTGCTGTATCTTTAATCATACACTGATATCTATTTACTGTAAGTGCTTGAGTTTCTAAAAATTTAAACCACATTTCCCATAGATCTTGTAGTTGCTTTTATCATTGCTGTTAAATCAGATCCCCTGATTCTCAGTTTAAATAAATAAATAAATAAGCAGGAAATCCATCGGAGCTCTTCCATCTTGTAGAAACCCAACCTCCCTCCTTTCCTCCTCTTATATTTGAATGTGAGCAATGTGTCCAGAAATGGGTATCCGTGTTTAAGTGTGTGTAAAGCGTGATAAGAGAGAATAGGATCTGATAGTGCATGATAAAATACCTGGGTAATGTCTAGTTGGATTTTTACGTTTCTCCTGAGAAGCCTGTGCGCGGATGTTATCTCCAGACTGGGAAGCCATGTTTCTACCCCCAGGGAATCTTCCCTACCAATATCACCCTCAAGCGCTGGTTTGACTGGGCATATATCCACCCCCCACCCCACCCCACCTTCCTCCTTAATACCCGTTTCTCATTTATACCCTCTTTTTTTTTCTTTTCTTGCTCCATGTTTGCCAGATTGCTCCTGAACCATTTTTCAACTAGCTGCTTTTGTCAGTAAACAACTTTATCTCATGGGATAGGGGTTATTCTCTAGCATTATCTATATTATGTTATCTTATTTCATTATCTTTTGGCTCAAAAACATATGGCATGTGATAGTAGATCCTGTGCAAGTATTGGAAATCAGATTTTTCAGTCTAGGACAGAATGTGGCTCAATGTGGGTTTATTCTCTTATTTCTCACAGAAATCATGCAGAATCACAGAAATCATAGAAAAGTAGTGCAGATTTATCATTATTTACTTTGACCCAATTGTCTTGTATTGGGTTATATGAATAACCTGACGAGCAGTAGTTACTAGCTCTTGATTTAACCTGGAATTAGAAATTGTACATGCCATGTGTTCTCAGAGCCTGTTACCCTATTTGAAATATGCTTGCTCTTCATCATAGCCCAAGTTATATGAAAAGATGTTGTGTATGTATTTCTGTAAGACAAAATGGGTTAACATACATCAGTACAGCTACCATACCAAGACTGGCAGCAAAAGGGAAAATGGCAATTATTAAAGGTGGTTAAGGGTTATATTACCTGTGAAGAGAACTTTTTAAGATGTAGGGTATTTTTCATTTCCTTTCCTTTCCTTTCCTTTGCTTTTGCAGAGCAGAGCAGATAATCTAGTGCTTACAGTCACCACACCTGCTGGGCAGCCATGTCCTCATTTATTGAACACACAAAAAAGTATAAACATGAAAAATAGAATAAGGTCATGGTGTAATATTAATGGAATTGAGGGCTTAGTGATCCAAGAAATGTAGGAATTTTAGAAAACTGTTAATATTGCATACTGCCCTGACAACCCCAGTGATTTTACTTCTAGTGAAAAACTGCATTCAGTAGAAATGCATTTTTTTTTTTTTTACCTTCACTGAGCACAACTGAGTTTCCAGGTGGGATGTGCTAATTCCAGAAGCAAAGGTCACAAAATTATCACTTTTCTGGACATCATTTAATTCAACATCATATGCAGATGATGTATCTGGTATTTTGAGTAATCAGCTCACAAAAATACTGTATGTATCAGTTGGAATACAGTAGAAAAGGAAAGGCTTTTAGTATTTTCCCCATATACATTAACACCAATATTCTGTTTCTCTGCTTGGTATTACTTTGCATTTCTTCTCATTTACTAAAATTTTCCATCCCTTTTACCCCTGAAGCTCAAATTCATACTTTGTGTGGGATTATTTTAGATTTTTTATTTTTTTTTTACATTATTGTTGGTTTGAAACTAGGAGACAAAAAATGACTGTCAATTAACAAATTTGAAATTCAAAAATAGACCACAAATAAAGCATGTTGATATATTACTGCGTCCAGGTCTATGGTTGAATGGTCGGTCTAGTCATGACCAGAGGTGTTTGAGCCCCCACCTCTCTTATTCCTAGCTCTCTGCTCAATGCTCATTGCTAGACTCTGTGTCTCATTTAAATATATTGATCGGGCCATCTGTAAGCCATTTATCTCCTTCAAAGGAACATTAGAGTAGACCTCCCCACCTCTCAGATCGCCCACCACTGTTTCCCAGACAGAGTGAATATGCACACAAATAAAGCAGATCACACACATATGTACACACAGAGACACTCATGCTGGCTGATTAAATGGATAAAATATCCTCAAAATATTGAGTTCTTTTACTGAAACACCAACTTAAAACAAATAAAAGCAGCAGCAGAAGCCATCGCGCTTGCTGCGATTTGAGATAAGGACCGGAACACACATCATGTAAACACAGGCCCATGGTGGGTGAGCTGAGCGCACCACACCAGTCTGCTTTGAGGAAACAAATGCTATCTAATGCTTCATTTAGTATTGCTGAAATTCCCACCAAATAATAAAACCAATTATTGCATTCATATGGTGAATAATGCCTCCTTCAAATAATTTGCTTATCTGGCCTTGCCTCCATGGCTTTACGTGTGTGTGTTGGTGACTGTGGATATGTGTGCATGACACTGGAAGTGTATGCGTGTGTGTGGTTGTCAGTAACAGTCTGCCGATCATCATAAACTGCACCCTGATGTTGCAGAAGCAGGGTTCTGGCACATCTGCAAGCCCTAGATATTCTTTGAACACTCATACATGTCGTCAGCAGAGTGCATGCATCATCATGATTGACTTATTCCTGACATTCCCAGGGGGGTAAACCCTGGGTAAAGGATTACCCTCTAGTCTTGGACTGCTGCCCACTGTACAGCAAAAACCTTTGAATATGCACACACAAGAAAAACATACTCACATACAAACTATGCATTTCCAACAGGCATGCGTCTCTTTGTGTTTAGTGCTTTTTACTGCCTCTTTGTTCCCTCTTTTGTCTCCATTCTTCATTCAAATCTGTTTTCTCCTCAGACAAACCGTTGGCGAGCAGCCATTTGCAAGACCGAGCAAGGGAGTAAGCAGAGAGCTAGAAAGGAGGCTAGCTGATGAGAGGGAGAAGGGTGGGCAGAGGAAGAAAAAAGAGAAAGGGAGGAGTAGTGATGAGCAAGGAAGCATGAAAGAAAGGAAACAGAGAGGAAGACGGAGCGGGGAAAAGAAGAATCAAGAAAAAAAATGGTAGAGGGGTGATCTGCCCCCTCAACATGAGCAAGTTCAGCTGTTTTTTGGCATGATGGTTGAGGAACACTCTCTGCTCTGCAGGCTGCAAGTTAACATCTGAAATGTCTCTGCTCCGACAAGGTGAAGGGTTGTGGTCACTATCCAGCAGAGATCTTGCCTCTGTGTCTAAGTACAGGGGACAGGCAGATGGTGGAAAATTGGCGATAGTGCTTGAACCATAAGGAGCATGTGCACATGAGGGAGTTTGCAAAGACCTGGGGCATGGGGTGTGAGCAGAGGACCGCTACCTGCTGAGGCTGGCAAAAGACACACAGCACTGACACTGGCACTTGTGAGGGGTAACAGTGGGTCTGAACTTCCCATGGAAGGCCCAACAAACAGAGGGCTGGACATTCAAACCAGTTAACAGAATCCTATGCTATATTTAAAGTTTAGGCAAATTGCATATATAAAAGTTGACAGAGTAAATAACAAATTTGGCCTGAAACTGAGAAATTTTCCAATCCTAGTTCCATTTCATACAAAGTGTTTGCCATGTTTGTCTACCGGAAATTGAAACCTCTTTCTAACAGAGTCATTGGTGGCTGGGTCACTTAAAAGTCTGCAGATAGCCAGGAATAGAATCTGAAAGCTAACAATTTTACTGTTCAACTCCCAAAAGTAATCTAGGAAACCCTTTCCACACACATCAAAATGCAGTGAGACAAAGGCTCAATCCCAGTGTCTGCCCTTAAGCCATAAGCACTAAACCCTGTGTGACATCAGTAGTGCTTGAGTGTGTAAGGATATAGGTAATGCTTTGTGACATATTACGTGACTTAACCTTAACAACACAAAAAGTTTTCTTACTATTGAGGATTTGGAGGGTTTTTTTTTCTTTTCAAAGCTAAGGAACTTAAAGGACCAACTGTCTAATTTGAACATCCTTCAAGTTCTCATCTTACATAGGGGACACGTGGTAACTGACAAATAAACAATTTACTTTTTTTGTCAAAACATCATCATTAAGCAAAAATGTAAAAAAAAAAGTCAACTTTGTGTAATAAAGCATGGGATGCATTCCTCTTTTTTTCCCCTGTAAACTTCTCTTTGGTTGATTGGATCCCTCAATCTTGTTTACATTTTTATCCTCATTCTTTTATATAAGACATCCCCTGCAACCCTGGCAAGAAATGTGGCAAAGTTTTCACAAAGTGCTCAAAATGTCCGCCAAAGAGTTTGGGCCAAAGAGTCTAAAGCTAGAGTAATACCTTCTACAGCATGAATGAAAATGTTGGATGAAAAGTATTACAGTGCTAAGACTTAAAGGCAGTTTTCCTATGGCTTTGGAAGCAAAGCAATTAAAAGATTAAAAATGCTTAATCACTTTAGGTACTTAAATAAATATTACTGGAACCTGTTTCATTTTTATGTAACTTGGCACTAGAGGAAAGTTTCAGGTGGGAGAGAAAATCAGGATTCATCCTCAAGAGACCATGAAAAGAAGTCCAGAAAGATAAGAAGTCAACTTTTTTATATCATGAATAAAAGATTTATGTTCATTAAATGTTTAGTTATCTCACTCTCATCTTAAATGTTTGAGAAATTGACCGACCATGCAACCAAAATGTAATGTATCCACATTTAAAAATGCCACCTAGGAGTGATATCGCTATCTACATAAAGGGAGAAGAATGTGCAAAAGTCAAATGCCTTTACCATTCCCATTTAATATACACTTAAAAGATATTTAACTTGCTGATGTCCCAAGGATTAAGGGATTGAACATATGACCTTCATGTTTCACATTGTTTCTCATTCTATACCATGCATTCAAGACAGGTAAAAAAAATTAAAGGAAAATCCTGCCCCCTTAACTCTTACAATGAGAGGATATCTGTTAAGCTGTGGGAGGCATTTTACTAGCATGATGTGGGTCCATTTGTTGCCTTAGAAGAAAGGGTCATGGTAAATCAATAAAAAGATGTATTGAGTAATCACCTTTATCCTCTGATGAACAATTTCTGTCCTGGTGGGAGTGGTCTCTTCCAGGAAAACAATGCCCCCATCCATAGGGCATGAGAGGTCGCTGAATGGTTTGATAACGATGTGAAAATAATGTGGAACTTTAATACCCACTCGATCACTGTTATTAAAAAATCAAAGAAAGGAGCAAATATCTTTTGGAAGAAAGGTGTTTGAGAACTCTGGCAAAATTCCAGAAACCTGGAGAGTCAATATCAAGGTGGACATATTTACATTGTATTTTTCCTTTAATTATTCACCAATCTGTATATTGCAATAAAAACAGAAGTCCAACAATGATAATCCCCCAATGAAAATTTCAAAATCTAAAACAAAAAGGACAGTGACAGTGGTAAGTGTCATATTTCAGTTTTACAGTAAATAAATTAAGTTATTACATAACTAAATACAATATGTTCCCCGTAAATTCACATAAGCGCGCTTTGCTGCAATATAACTTTTGTGAAAATCCAGCATTTGGTCTACTGTCAACAACAACAGGACCTCTATTACAGCTTCTCTCTGCAAATCAGCACAATGATATACAAGTGTATCTCAAGCAATTGTGTATGTTTACCAATCGATCTACTCCACCCTGACATGTTCAGAGTCCTAGTACCATTATGGTCACTGTTTGGTGCAATAAAACAGACTTGGACAATGCTGATAGCAGTGAGGGATATGGATGGGCCTGTGCAGAGTTAGACAGCAGCATGGCCATACATCTTCCAGAGCAGAGGTGTGTCTTTGCTACCTTGCTACAGTAGGTTTTCATACAAGTATGCACATGAACAAGTCCAGTATGCATGTATAAGACTGACATGTGGAGAGTAGCTACCTGTTACCGCATACTCAGATATATGCACATAGTCTTGTAGTGAAAACCTTATTTCTGCCATGGCCCATCTCACTATCACCAGTTCCTCACACCTTCCTAAAATACAAAGCAAGCACAACCATCCCCTCTGATACACAAACACACACGCGCGCACACACACACACGTGCGCAAGCACAAACAAATACAGTCCTTTATTTCTTAGATGTGTCTGTACACGACTCCCTGGCCACAAATCCTTCAGTGGGATGGATGAGTGTCTCCAGCCCATTCATCATCCGCCTTATCCGCCACCCTCGCCACTGTTTTTATATCAGGCTGCAGTCACAGTGACAACTGATGGCCCTCTCTCTTCGTCTGCCTTACTCTCTTCCTTTCTCTTTCACCCTGTATCCCCCTCCAAGTCTTTTTGTGCCATTTCTCTTTTTTCTCACTCCCCAGTGCCCTACTTGCTTTGCTTGTATGTCTGACAGTGGGCATGTTTGTGGGTGTTCATGCACACTTCTTTCTCGCCTCCCCACCTCTACCTCCCTTCTCTATAGCACAGATCTCCTTCCTCCACCTCCCGCTCTTCCTTTCCTGCCCTCCCCTCTCATCTTCCCCTTCTCCATATCCCTCTTCATCTATCTATCTCTCTCCTGTGCACCATTGGGACCAAAGTGGCACCTTCAGAGCGGGCCATAAAAAGGCCCTATAAAAAGCCCCAACACAGGGAAGAAAGGGTAATGATGAAATTTAACTGCTCCTCTTGGTACACCTGGGGTCTGGCCCAGTGTGTGTGAATTTGTGGATATATGAGAACGGATGTGTGTGCTGTGCATGTGTTTGTGTGTGTTCAGAAAGCGTGAGGCCTGGGCACTGAACCGGAACTGCCCTGCTAGGGGGGTCAATGTCACAGCACTGCCATGAGAGTTATCACTTTTTAAAGACGCACTATAGATTTTGTGGGGGAACTCATTTACACCAACATAAAATTGGAGGTGGCAGGGGAAGTTTAAAATCTAAAAAGGACAGGGGACTGAGAGACTGGTGGAAAATAAGTTCAATAGCTTGAGTAGCCTCACTGGTGTGATACAGATGTAACCCACTGTAGAGGCTGGACAGTGGTTTTGTCCATTTTTTTTCAGGATAAAAAAATCAAATCTAAGCTCAAATTCACAATGTTATGATTTCAAGTTGTGTGATTTTTTTTTTCTGTTCAGATATTGCCCTCACTTTTTTGCAGTATACTGTATACATTATATGTCTATAAAATCCACATGGAGTTATGTACACTGCACATGCTGAAATAGCATGTAGTTAATCTGATTCATGATGTGTGTTGCCTCAACATTTTTTAATGTTTTATTGATGAAGGAGTCCCATAACATCAATGAATTGATCCTATTAAAATCTAATGGCTTGGTGGTCTATATTTATTGGTGCAAGGTGTGCACGGTTGGAGCCACATGCACCTCTAGGCCTGTATGTGATGGCAGGACTATTTTCGGTTCAGTTACTGGCCTGAACCCAGCACCCTCCCTGGGCTCAGATGCTGGCTCACTGGCCTCCTCAGTTTTCTCCTGCCTCCCCTGCCTCCCACCTGTCCTTGGCTGCAAACCTCCTCGGCTGGCCTGCCGGCGTGGAAAATCAGCCTTTGATGGGCCTGTGGGGACTAGAAGAGGGAATAGTGCTGGAGAGGATGAAAGCCCTAGGAGGAGCAGCATGCACTGACTGACGGGGCTTGACACCGAAAGGGCCTGCAGCCCAGACCTGGCACCATTCCTCTAGCAACCACCAGGCCTCATAGACTGGCCTGCTGAGCTAGATCCTATACCCAGGCCCCCATGAAAGGAGGCCTTTAACGTGAGCAATGTTGTGATCCATTTAGACCACTCCTCTTAGCCATCAGACTGTTTTATGGCCAAAATGGTAAGGTAAAACTCTTTGGAACAGATTTATTTATTTTTTTTTATATATCTAGTCAACATAGAATACACACATGCCTATTTTGATGGGTCTGCTAGATCTTGAGAGCAGTTCTAAAATGTGTCTTGATCTCATCAGCTTAACCAGGACACTATGACAAGTTTTCAACATATGGCAATATGGAAACCAATCTGGAATAAGAAATCTGTAATCAGAGTGCTATAGGAGGTGTTCTTTAAACCATACCAGTCCCCAGTGTGTGAGTGTGTATTTTTCAATCTCGCCCAGAGACTGACATCTGTGGCATGTTGGACACCAAGAACAAACACACCTGTTTCAAAGAGTGAAAATCACAACACTGCCAACCAGGAAAGTGTTGTTTGTTTCCCTTATGAGAGATTTGTTTTTGAATTTGTTTTAGTTTCACTTGTTGTTTACTTATATATTCACTTGCTCTTTGGATAGGTTTAGGCACCAAGACTACTTAGTTTGGTTTAAGAAACAATCATGGTTTGGGTTTGCCCATTTTCTACATTAACTTGATCCTAAAAGGTATACAGTGAGTTAAGAATTCCTGATGCACCATTATATGAACCCCAGTATATGAGATATTTAACTCAGCTCAAGACTGGGCTCAAATATGTTACATTACAACTGATGATCGAGATAAAAAATACGACAACATAAGACAAAAATAAGATGTAAATAATCTTGTTAGAAATAAGCAATATTTTAACTTCAAGCCAACATCCTCCACTACCCAACAAAGGTCTGCAAAAAGTGAACTAGGCCACTCAATATGCCCTGGGATGTATTCAGTGCATCCAAGGATATAATAATGATGCCTCTTTGTCAGATGCCTCATGTATCTCCTGATTACATGTGTCCTGTGGCTTTGGTGCCCTGATGCACGGGCTGCAGGATTATGCAGCAAGAAGGGTCTGCTTTTACAGACCTGCAAAGTTTGAATTTGGAGGTTATGGGGGTGTTGGTGACAGAAATTTCAGGTATCCCACAGTTTTTATTATTTGCACTTTGGGTTATTCCATCTCAAATCAACGTGGGCCTTCAGGTCCACCGTCTCCGATTTTCTTAAAAAAAATTTTTATGGTCCAAAGTTTGGACATATATAATGATTGCTGTGAAATTTTAGCTTCATATATCAAACACACACATGTCAACACACTTTCATGCCTTTTTTCCCCTGCACATCTGAGACAATGTTTAAAGATGAATATCTAAAAAACTATTAAAGATAAAAGCCTGACATTTTCTCTGGCCTTTCTTAACATAAAAATTAATCACGATATGTAATTTGGGACAGTTACATAAAAAAATGTCTGAGTATTGGCTAATTAAAATATGAAAAAAATTCAAGCCGTCCTGTGAAGTCCCAGATTTGAGCAAACACTAATAAAAAAAAAACGTCACATTGCAAAAGATAACTAGTGACAATTTCTGAATAGTATGTAGTTTTACTTCACAAGAATGCAAAAATAAAACACTAGAATACCAGCTTATTATTCCATCTCATCCATTAGCAGCTGGTTCATTTGTGCTGCCAGGTGCTCATGGAGTGCAGTTAGCTTCTTTAGCCAGTAGGTGTGGATCATGTCAGGGCCTGGTGCTGTCCAGCTCTTCATATTTGAGACTCTTTCTTGGATGTCTGCCACTGTGATGGTTACTGGAGCCTGTTCAGGGAGGTTGCTGTGGTTTGCTCTTAGATCCACTAGCCCAGGGGTCTCCAACCTTTTTTTCCCCTGAGAGCTACTTTTACAAAATGAAAATGGCAGAGAGCTACTCGTGCTTTGTAACATTTATTCTCATAGCTTATTTCAACCCAAACAAACTGAATAAGCGTGTTTTGCCTGAACATTTACAAAATGTTGATGTCCACAACTCACATTTTGCATTAACACATCACAAAAATATTTAGTTCACCTGCAAGTGCATTTTGTATGTCTGTATACATTTCTTTGTAGTGTATCTCACACTACTAAATTAAAACAATGCTGTCAAAACAAAACCATCCAATTACAAATACACAGATATTACTCATTCAATTATGATTTTGTTACATGTCCCTGTTTCACTTCACAAGAGTATTCACATGTCCAGTTGCATGTGTGATGTGTATTCAGTCTTTTTCAGTTAGTGAGATAACTGGCACTGCATGAAGTCAACAAGAGAGGTGTATGGTGGATTGTAGCCACTTAGGTTCACTCTTATGGAGTAATTTAAATGTTCATCTGTTAGTGTTGTTCTGAACTTTGATTTCATGACATTCATGTCAGAAAAGGCAGACTCACAGAGGTATGTAGACCCAAACAAAGCAGACATTTTCAGAGCTGCTTGGTGAAGATTCTTATAGTTAAATGGCTCTACTAAGCTCCAGAAATACTGAGAATGCTGTTGAGACTTTAACTGCACATTATTTTGAAGGTTTATAATCTCAATTTCCATTTCTACAGCATCAACACAGAAAAGTTCAGACATCTGTCCTGAAATCTCACTTATGTCCACATCCATGAAGGGGTTGGCCATAAATGTCACACAGGGTTTAAGTTTCTCAAAGTCACTGAATCTCTCTGCAAACTCCTGACTAAGCCTCGACAAGAGGTCACAATAGTTTTTACTTTTTACATTTAAAACACTGGCTGCACCTGTGTGACTTTCCAACATCTTTGAGACAGAAGGGAAGTGCTGAAACCTTTTGTTTTTCACTTGCTGGATGTACAATAACAGTTTTGCACTGAATGCCTTAACAGCACTGATCATATCAGATATGTTTTTATCTTTGCCTTGTAACTGTAGGTTCAGGTGGTTCATTTTCTCAGTTACATCTGTAAGACCAAGCAGCCACTCTGCATCAGATAATAGTGTGGTATCCTCCTTCCTTGCTTCCACAAAAGACTTGTTTTCACCCAGCAATGAAAGAAAGCACTTCAGTATCTTACCCCAACTTAGACATTTGACTTCAGTGTGGAGGAGGAGATTCCCATACTCAGCAGAGCATTCCTCCAGGAACAGCTTGTTGCTTTGCATTTGCTCGAATGGAGTTCATGATCTTAACAACAGGCGCCATGACATGGTCAAATTCCATAACTTTTGCGCATATAGCTTGTTGGTGAATGATGCAATAGTAGATAGTTAAGAAATTTAGGAAAATCAGGGTCCGCTTTGCAGTGCGCAATAAATCCTGAGTGACAACCTGTCATAGCAGGTGCTCCGTCAGTCATCACAGACACCAGCTTTTCAACAGGAATCTTACAAAGTAGTCCTTCAATGCATTGTAAATACCCAGTCTTCTGGTTGTAGTTTTCAGTGGAAGTAAGGTAAAAAATTCTTCTCTGGTGGAAAAGTCACCAAACACCATCCAAATGAAAACAGCCAGCTGGGCTGTATCACTGGAGTTGACAGACTCATCACAGTGAATTGAAAACCATTTGCACCTCTGCATGTCCAATTCCAGCTGTTTTACCACATCCGCAGACAGCGCAGACACTCTCCTTGCCACAATGTTTGCACCAAGTTGCACACTGGCAATAGCAGACAAAATTTCTGTATTACTTGTATGGTCCCTGAATAACGTTTCAGCCATTGCGGTCATAGCCTCCTTTACAATCCCACCATCAGTGAAGGTCTTTTTGTGCTTCGTTAAAATATGCACCACTTTACATAAGGTCTCTGTTGCTGCATTGGCCTTCTTCGTAGGTTTGGTGAACAGACTGTTGTCTTCGAAGCGTTGTTTTCAGCTCCTTTATCTTCTCTTGTCGTAGACTGCTACCTGCAGGAAAGTCCCGTGGAAAGTTGCTGTGGACTTTGATGAAATGGTGCTCCACGTTACATCTTTCACCGATTGACACACTTGTATCGCAGATCAAACACACACACTTATCATTTACATTTGTAAAACAAAACTCTGTTTCCCACTCTTCATGAAAATAGTATGTTTTTAGCCTCTTATTGGTATGGGTACCTGCCACGGCCATGATTACTGCCCATCTCACATCACCAGTGACTCATCAAGTTTCACAGCTGTTTGATTGACACCTAATTGTCAAATAATCATTTGGTGTAAGAAGGGGATTGGACACCTATGAATTTGATTGGTTGTACATATAAGTTAGTTTGGTGAGTGATTAATCAAATCTGACTACTCAAGTTTTCAAATTTATGTAGTATTCATTAGCCCTTTGGTGAGCTACTTGAAAAGGGGCTGCAAGCTATGTGTTGGAGACCACTGCACTAGCCACTGAGCATTGTTGGTATGTGTTGCATCCTTCTCCCATATGCTCTTCCAGTATTGCTCCATGTCTAGCCTTGGTGGGGCTATTCTCATATTGTTCCCCTGCCACTAAGAGCACTTGGATGGTTCAGTGGAGAACATCTGGTTTATTCTCCTGGCTTCTATCTCTCTGGTATACCTCTTCAAGCGGTTAGACATGGCTGCGAGTCTTTGCGTCGGAGTTCCTAAGGCCTCAGGTATGGGCAGCTTGTTGTACTTCTAAGGCACCCCTTTCCTTATCGCACCTTTCTGCAGTTCGGATAGTTTTGCTAACTTCCCTCCATGCTGCCTTGATCTTGGCCTCTAGTCTCCTTCTCCATGGAGGGTACTGCTCCTTGTGGCTGTTCATCTTATTACCAAGCATCTTAAGGATCACTATTGCTGTCGTATAGATCACCTGGTTGGTTTTAGTGATGTTCGCAGTAGGGATTGTCCATAATGCTGCATTCACATCTTCTAGTAGACTTTCAGAGGGTACTTCATGTAGTCTTGGTAATCGGCCATGGAGGGTCCAGGTTTCCAGCTTACCAATGATCTTCTCTTTCAGGTCAGCTGCTCTGGTATTCAACGTACCAGTTTTTCTTGGGGCTTGGTACCCAATCTCGGAGTGGGGGGATGATGACATCTCCTCCCTGACCTGACGTCCTGGCTCCTCCTTGTCGTAGCATTCGCGTAGTACCTCGTCAATCTCGAGTTGTGATAGCAGTTGCTTCTTGCGGATGTTGGAACACTGAGCTACAAGTTGCTTCGATGTTAATGTAGATGATGGGTGTCAAAGAATCCATAGGTCCCACATCCTCTTCATGTAACCCCTTTCACTGGGGTTACATGTGTAGTAGCATTCCAGCAGTTCCTTATTCTCATCCCTTGTCCACTTATGCCGTAGCCTTGATCCAGTAGCCCACTTCTCATCAGTATGTCCTGATTCCACAACATGTGACCTGGACCTTATTAATCTGGGAGACATCCGAGCCACCATGGCTTCAGTTATTTATTTCTAGCTTATGTATCAAGGTAAGCTTTTGGGTAGTATGGGGGGCCTAGCCTGGAGACCCTAACTGGATACATGCCCTAAATTTAACCTGAATTATCAGTCTCCTAGAGGGCAGTAAGTCTTGAAATGGTATTTAGATTAGATCTTGAAAATTAAAAACATGCATATATTTAACAAAATTATTTTCTCAGTTATAACTAGAATAGTTATACAATGACCTTCTTGCTTCCTTATCATGGTTCCCATTGGCCTGCGGGAAACACAGGTAGCTGTCCTGTATATCTGCTATTCTGCCTTCTGGTAGCTCCACCCCTTCAGTCCTGATAACCGTCCGTCTCTTTGCAACTAATCGGCCACACTTATTCAGTCTGAACAATATCTCGATGTCCTTGCTGTAAATCCTGGTGAGGTGGATCAGTGAGCTGATGTCTCACTTATTCCTGGCATACAGCTTGAACTCATCCATGTACAGGAGGTGGCTGATGATCACTCCACTCTTGAATCTATATCCGTATCTGTTCTTAGTGATAAGCTGGCTTAGTGAGTTGAGGCCTATGCAGAACAGCAGTGGGGGGAGGTGCATCGCCTTGGTATATTCCACACTTGATGGTGACTTGTGCGATTAGTTTCAAGTTGGCCTCCCGTGTTGTCTTACACATTGCCATAGAGTTCCTAATGAATGTTATTAGCACACTATTAGCCTTGTACAGTGCCAAGCACTCCAGTATCCATGTGTGGGGCATTGAATCGTAGGCTTTCTTGTAGTTAATCCAGGCGGTGCTCAGGTTGGTCTGCCTGGTCTTAGAGTCCTGGTGTACTGCTCTATCAACCAGAACCTGGTGCTTTGGCTCTCTGGTGTTATTTCCAATGCTCTTCTAAGCTGTGCTCATGTATTGACTCATGTGCCTACTCAGCTTGGTTGTTATAATGCCTAAGAAGAGCTTCCATGTTATGGAGAGGCAGGTAATCAGCCGGTAGTTTGATGGTGTCATACCCTTATTGGGATCCTTAATGATGTGGATTGTTCTGCCCTGTTTTAGCCAGTCTGGGTGAGTGTCTGTTTTTAGCATGCCAAGTCCTGGTGCTATCCAGCTCTTCATTCCAAAACAAGCCCTAACACATTCATCCACTAAAATTTTATCAGTTAGCAGTCTAACTGTGTAGCAACTATTAGCTATGCCAGTTAGAGATACCAAGCTAACTTTAACAAACATTAATTGGCTGTACTGAGAAACAAATTTAAACATGTCTTGATGCATGCTCAATAATCCAGGTAAGGGAATCCCAGAAAGTTGATTCTGTTCATCTGGATGTAGCGTTCTAGTGGGAGAAACCTGTTTACAAGGGAAAACCTGCAGTCAGCTGAGACTGAGGAATTCACATGGATGGGTGACAAAACATTTCTTCCACTAAAATGCTACATCCAGATGAACAGAATCAACTTTCTGGGAAATTTAAATACACTTATTAAAGGTTTGATAACTTACCTTACTTCTTCAAAATCGGCTACTTTTTTTCTTCTTTTGGGCTGACACGGAACAGTTTAGTCCACTGCTTCCTCCTAGTGGTGAAATAATGTCATTATTTCATTTGTTGTTACTCGATTAGTTTAAGTTAACAAAAATTATTTTCACCATGCAATTAACAGTAGCTTTAAAAAAGCTAGTAAAATTATATATTCATTTCCAAGTAAAGTTAACTAATGCCCAAAAGCTACTGGAATTTACAGTGTACTTGGTTATGTTTAGAAAACGATGTGTTTTGGAGTGCCAGATCCTGCTCATTAATTCAGTGGGTCATGGCACAGTAACAAAAACCTTGTGTATAAATGATACATGCCAGCAACTTTGACAAAATGGCACTAATTGATGCCCTGGCACTGAGAAAGTTTGTTTTTTTCTTTTTTTAAGTTTTACTTTTACTTTTACTTTTTAATTTTGTGCCATTACTTCTGTGGTTAAAATAACTCCCAAAGACCTCTTGTGGTATCACTTCCTGGCAGATATTTTTATTTCTTTGTGTTGCGTTAGTAACTGATAGTACTATATTTAATTGCCAAACAATGCACTTGCACCAGTCTATTCGAAATGTCCATCCTGCCAATGTACAAACCAATAAAACATGCACCGTGCATAAATTACTCCTACTTCCTTCGAAAAACATTATTGCTAAAAGGATTAGGGTGACACACATATAATCAAGACAAACATGCTAATCCTCATTAGCACTGCTGAAAGCCCCTCTGATGTAGTGCTGGGGTGGGGGACGTAGCCAGCCAGGATGGTGGGAGGCAAAAAGTCAGTTAGCTGCTAATGCAAAGGGAGCTTTAATTTTAGAGTGCATACACAAACACACACATATGCAGTATATATACAGATTGCATGCATTTTTTTCACATCAGATTGAAGATGATCGATAGAGGGAGCGAGTGTAAATGAAAGGAGCGGGTCGAAGAGGGGATGAGTGACAGTAGACACTGACCTTCAGCCAACAGTGCTGGCACACATTGCAGGTTCCCTCTTGGTTTTTGGATCTGACAATTCCAATGTAATAACAGATAAATAGAGAGGGCTCGTCAGGCCACAAAAGCAAACAGCTTGGGCTTGCCAAAGGGAACAGAGGGAGTCAATGTTGGAGGGTGTGCATATATATTTGTGTATGTAGAGAGAGGAGAGATGGAGAGAAAGAGCTAATGGCTGACATCTGGCATCACTCTCCCCCGTCTGACTCCTGTGCTCCAGCCCCACACTGTCACGCTGAATGATAAAGCAGAGAGTTTGCCTCCGAATCGGCACCCTTGCAAATCTCCCGGCCAGCCCTGAAGGCATGGGCAGGAGAGCCTCTTTCAGCCATTCACCAGTTAATGTGCCAATTTGTTTTCCAGAGTGCTCAAAGGAAGTATTTATTGCCTTGTTCTGCGGCTGTGGGCTAATACTAATAAAATGCTCTTTTGCTGAAATTCACTTAATTGGCCACAGCAGAGATGGAGAGCTTGAGGAGAAAGAGAAAAGTTGGCCTCCGCCAAGGCAGTTTGCAGATGTTCACCAAACCCCCCTGCCCTGTTATATTCAGCCCTAAACAGCACTCCAACTACCCAATCAGCACACATCTTTCATTTACTTCCATTTACTACTAGCAGTGACACTATTCAAACATACTCAATGGAACAACTGCAATTAAATTAGTATAATTTTGATTTCTTTTTTTTTTTTCGCTATAATCAATTTTTCTCACACCAAAAAGTAAATTTCAACTTAACTGCTGAGATCTGGGACCAAGAGGTTTGATGAGTAATAAAAGGAATAATTTGGGTCACCCAACCTAACTGATGTAACATAATTGCACACACACTTGGCACAAATTGTAAATGATGGTTTTTAATCGTCTATCTGGTCACAATTTGTCAAGTCAAACTTAAGTTTAACCAGGTTTCTGCATTCTCAGATCTCAACAGTTATTTTGGTGAGTTATCTCTTTTTTGAACAAATATAAAGGATTAGTGAAATTACAGAAGTGTGAGTCAAATTGTAATAAAATTAAAAACTGTTAAAACAACTGGTAGCACTTTTTTACTATAACTGAGCACTTAATGCGCTTTTTACTACAAGCAGTAATTCACTGCTTCCTCACTATAACACACAACACACAGGCATGCACACACACACACACACACACACAAGAAAAAAACTTCATAGTGATCCTTTAACATATAAAGCAAAAATCAAGCATGGTTATGAAATAAAACCAAGGTTGAAAAATATTTCTCATTTCTGATTTATTTATTTATTTATTGCCCATAGGAGGCAACAGAAACAAATCACTGACAAACTTGTTTCTGTTTATGCAAGCTCTTTACATAAAAAAATAATAAAATATGGTGCTCATCAGCTGAAATACTTTCAAAATTTCTGCATTCTGTTTGTTGCTGAAAAAAGTGAAAAAAAGCTGCATGCTGCTGCTACTTGGAATGAGCGGTGACACTCATCAAAAATTGTCAAAAATATCAAAAATATTACAGACTATAAAAACAAAACAATAAGCTGAAAGACTAAAATGTTGAGTTTATGCAACTTCAAAGATTTGTAATTTGTATTACATTTGTAAAATGTAATTTGTTGATGCTGTGACTAACAAAACCAGTTCTATTCATCTTGATAACACTGGGACAGAGCCAAAAATCTCACAGACAAAACATAACCATGGGAAAATAATTTTTGTTAATATTGCAAAACAACCAATGTTCTAGAGCTTTATTTAATTGTATGCCTCTTTTTCCGTAGTCCATCTCTCCTACATTATGATTTCAGGAGAAACACTGCTGTCAGCCTCCAGGCAGGAACCATAGTATTTGCAAATTAAATACTGCATCCTGCTTACAAATTTTTTAATAGCATGTTGGCAGACATCACTCACTGTGAGTGGGACAAGATGAGACAAAAGGAAATGACAAAGAGAAGGAGGGGTGCTGGTGATGTGGAAGTGAAGCGGGATCTTAAGGAGAGAAGGATGGGATAAAAGTAGATGATGCTTTGGCTCCTGTCCCTTTGCCAGGCCTGAGCCAAAGCCAGTGGAGGTCTACCAGGGGAAGCTCTCCAGAATCTGACCACAGACTAATTACTCGAGGTTTTGTTCAGGAAATTATCTCCATGTCCATTGCTGCATTTCACAGCAAATTAGCCGTGGAAATCCCAAAAACCAATAAATAAGGCTGAAATTGTTCATCTGGGTTTCTGCCGATTGTGTTGCCCACTTTCATTGTCCTCCTCCCTAATGCTGAAGAAACTAAGAACCCATTTCCTTTATTTGGAAATTCTTTACATGCTTAAAAAAGAGACAAATAAAGGCTTTGTTTAGGTTGTGCTGTGAGGTAGTGATAAGCTGTCAGTATTGATGCCAGAGTGCGTAAAAAGCATTCTTAGCCCCGTCATACACACATACCT
>VUQS01059550.1:14376-28046 GCA_015108495.1 Heterochromis multidens | reverse complement strand
GCGCGGGGGGGTGGGGGGGGGGGGGGGGGGGGCACTGTTTATTTTTATGTCCAAAACTGAAGAATTTCTCTAAATAAATGTAGCAAGTCTCATTTTTAATTGCTGGTGAAACAGAAAAGTGGAACTTGATGCTCCAAGGGAAAGGCTGTTTTCTGTGCTACTCTGTGCAGCCAATGGAGAGTTCAGTACCATTACCACCGTGCTGGATGTTTGCTGACATAGGGCTTCTGGTTTGAGGACATTCTTGCTAAAAGTACTCTACTTCTAGCTGTATTTTTACAAAAATTAGGCGCTGTGCAAAAGTCTTGACCCACCCCTCATTTCTTTATATTTTGCCAGGAAAATGGGAAATAGATGCAAAGATTTATTGAAACATGCAAACATAGGTGGAAATACAGTATATAATGTAAAAACAGACAATCCTAACAAGCTATGACCATCTCTATTCTTTAACACAGGCTGAACTCGCTTAGACAAGCTTTCTTATAATTTCTTTAAGTAGTCTTCAGGAATAGTTCTCCAGGCTTCTTGAAGGACATTCAAAGCTCTTCTTTGGATGTTGGCTGCCTTTTGTTCCATCTTCTGTCGAGATGATCCCACACTGCTTCAATAATGTTGAGGTCCGGGCTCTGGGGAGATCAATCCATGACTGATATTGTTCCATTGGGTGTTTTTCTATCTAGGTATGCTTTTACTACTTTGGCAGTGTGTTTGGGATCATTGTCATGCAGAAAAAAATTAAGCTGTTGCCAATTAGATGCTTTCCAGATGGTATTGCATGGTGGATCAAAATCTGATGGTACTTTTCTGCAATCATAATTCCATCAATTTTGACAATATCTCCAACACCACTGGCTGAAATGTAACCCCAAACCATGACAGAGCCTCCACTGTGTTTAACAGATGGCTGTAGAAACTCACTGTTGTACTTCTCTCCTGACCTCCTCCTTCAAATTTGGATTCATCACTCCATAAGACCTGTTAGCACTGATTTTCACCACAGTTCTTGTGTAATTTGGCATATCTCAGCCTTTTCTCCCTGTTTCCCTTCCTTAAGAATGGCTTATTGACATCAACCCTTCCACTGAGACCATTTATGATGAGGCTTCACTTGTCCAGTTTCCTCAGATTTTTTTAAGGTTGGACTGTAGACCATGCTGAAATATGCCAAGTTTTCAGCTAATACTTCTTTGGGAATCACCTAGTTGGTGCAAAAATACTTTTTTATGCCTGTCAAACTGTGCTATCTTTGGCATTATTCATATATTTAACTAAAGAAATGGGAAAAAATTATGTTGTTTGTCATGTTTTTGTTTTTGTGTGTGTGTGCGTGTGTGTGTGTGTGTGTGTGTGTGTGTGTGTGTGTGTGTGTGTTAACTGTTATATAAGTATTAATTGGCTTAACTAAAGAAAAAGAAACATTCCTCTGAAAATGGTCATATACAAGGACTAGACCTAAAATGAGTGAAAGAGCTGCCAATGTCCAAAGAAACACTTTGAAAGACCTTCAGAAAACCTGGAGAACTATTGCTCAAGACCACTTTAAAAAAAATATAAGAAAGTCTGGCTCCCTGGAATTCTATAGTCTGGATATAGGACACAGAATGAATCATCACAACAGGGAAATGTTAATTAAATGTTCAATTATAGTCATACGTTTTTACTTGTCCAATAAACAGAACCCACTTTGAAACATAAATACAGTTTAAGGAAACCACCTGCCTTACATCCGAAAGAAACAATATAGTAATTTAACTAGTTTACCCAAGAGTGCCAAAAGTGACAGCCTCCTGATCTCAGAGAAATAATAGGCTAGGATAAGCTCACATGAGTTATATATGAGACAGTGACAGACCACTAGAAAAGAAAGAAAACATCATAAATAACGCAGTGATACAACACAAGATTAATCAAGCACTTCGGGGACATTAGTGTCAGATTGCAGGCTGAAAATGATATACACAACCAAAAGCAAGAACTGTCATAGCACTCACTCAAACACACACACAGAAGTGCTTTTCTGTCTCTCTTGAGACATTTTTTTTTCTGTTTTTATCTTTTCTCTTTTTTCTTACACATAGACCTTCTGGATAAGCATATACTAATGTACCCGAGCAAGCACATTAGCTGCACTGCAGATCAAACACCAAATCTGCAGTGGAACACATTTACATTGAACCTTCACACACAAATTAAAATTCCCTAATGTCAGAAGGTTTAGTCTTCCTCCAAAACATCTTGAAAACATTAATTTAACTCATTTCTGAGCATCACACAAATGCATCCCTTCTGATTAGATTTTCTAACATAATATATGCCCGCATTCACTGCACTATACTGTTTATCCTGCAAGAATTAAATGAGATGTCACACTGAGTAACAACCAATGTGATATTATGGAATTGCTTAAAAATAGCTTGCCACTTCAGGCACAAAACACATATCTAGGGTGAGGCTAGGGAGCCATTAGTGCAGACTACATGGTGTAAAATCACATCCGAAAAGCAAAAAAAAAAAGTTTCATTTTGACTTGGAGACTAGAAGGTTATTCACGTGTAATTTCCGGATACCAAGCTCTGTTCTGCTTCATGGATTGGTTTCTATGCTACATCTTCAGCAGTAGTGTCTGGAAATATTCATCAACCACTTTACTACTAACTCCAAGCATCTTGCTCATCACAACTTTGGGGCACGTTGCCTCCTATTTGGTTGTTTTCAGACCTCATTGATTATACCTTCGTGTTCTCAGCTATCTCATTACCTTTGCTGTAGAAAAGCCCACTCCACTCTCATCATTCTTTCCAGCTCTCTGGTCTACTCAGCTCTGATTATGTCCCCATAATTTCAAAAACATTGTGCAGTTTCACATTGAGGCCACCTTTTCACACCTTTAATTAAATCCTTTGTAATCTTATAATTATACACATCACCCCCTCCCAACCTCCATCCTCTTACCCAGCCTGCAATATGGGCTGCCAGAGGAGTCAGGGTGATCCTGGTTAGACCCTCTCTGACACATCAAAAAAAAAGAAAAAAGTGGTACTGCTATGAAAATAAATAAATGCATGTGTTTGTTTGGGCTGTAGCATGTTTGCTAATTAGCAAAAGAAGTACTGGTGGGTATGACAGTTCATCAAATGGTTACAAATAAACAAAGTAATCAACTGAATGAAATGAAGGATCATCAAAGCTAAATCCAGAATAGCTTTCAGCTTTCAGTTCAGTGCTACTGCTGACTCCTCAGCGGGAAAATGAAACTCAGAAATTTGCTGTTCGGTATTATTTTCTCTAAACAGCTGCACTGTTTCAGCCTGGACCAGACATTACCATTAGTGCCATGCTCTTCATATTTTAATAAATCTTTTTTTTTTTGCATGCTGATTGTCTAAATTGAACTATGTTTAGAGGAGACACATAAAGATGATTTGACCTTTTACTCTTATTGCACGTTGAGGGTTTGTAAACAACTGCTTCACGTCAACCTCAGCTAGGGCGTTTCTTACATTAAGGAGGATGGGAAATTCGGTTTAATTTTGTTCTAGTAGAAATATGATCCTTCATCTCCTACAAGAGCTTGTCCTTTGAATTAGCTATAAGAATGACTGAGATGAAAAAAGCTGATTAAACTCACTGGTCGACTCTATCCTTCATACACTTCAAGAGCTTGTGTTCTTAATTAGTTCAGGCAATAAGTTGGCCATCTATCATACTGGCGGGCACTGTGCACAGGCTAAGTTCAAGGCTGGAAAGTGACTTACTGAGTAAGAAAGTTACAAATGTTGCTGTTGATTTTCATGCTTCATCCTTACTCAGAATCAATGTGGTGTATAAGGATATGTGTTTTTTTCTAAATACCCATAAAAATATGCTGAGCGAGCTGCATTCATAGGCTGTATGCACACAGTCACAGCTGCTTGCTAATTTGGTGCTAATTAGAGCCAACCATTAGGCACCGTCACCACAAACACTGTCAAGAGGTTCAGTTCAGTGACTCCAGTTAGCAGAAGTGAGTCTAGTAGACAGCCATTTGCTACAGGTGTCTATCATCCACCTGTGAGTAAAAGCAGCCCTGAGATGCATATTTTACTTACTTAGTTAAGCCTTACTATCATTTAAATGGGTGAGTTCTTTTTTAAAAAAAATCACAGTCCATATATTTGTCTAGAAGGGCAGAATTTGCTATACAGATAAGTCTGGAAATCAGAACCCAGTGGGCGATATCATAGTGGCCATGTACATTTTTTACATACAGTCCATGGTTTCAAGACATATTGATGACAACATTCATTTTGTAAATTATGGTCCCCATTGGAGTCAAAAAGGACAGTAAAGCATTGTATGATTTAGCGCAGGCCCCTGTGACTGATGAGTTGCAGTGTCCATGCTTTCTCAGTCAGATCCACCCTCTCTTTCACCACATGCAGTTTCACAGCACAAAGACAGCGATGGCAAAAACATTCAACTTGAGACTTTACAAACTTGACTTCACGATGCAGTGGGTGATATCACTGCAGGTGTGTCAGTCTTTTATAAACCATATGGACAATAGTATTGGGCCACACTTCTTAATCTTTGAATTCAGGTGTTTTCAGTCACATTGCCACAGGTGTATAAAATCAAGCCCCTAGCCACGCAGTCTGCCTTTGCAAACATTTGTGAAAGAATGCCACTGTTGCAACAAGTCAGTTCATGTGATTTCTTCCCTCCTAGATATTCTACAATCTACTGTAAGTGGTATTATTGCAAAGTGGAAGCATTTAGGAACCATCTCAAGCACAAAGTGGCAGAAGACATAAGTTACAGTTCCAAAGAAGGGTTGCTGAGTGTTGAGAGTTGAAGTGTGTAAAAGTCAGTAGCGCTCTGCTAACTCAATAACTGCATAGTTGCAAACTTCATGGCATGGGTTTCCATGGCCAAGCAGCTTCTGTAGGTGTTATGGGTAGGTGGCCCTCTACTTTTGTCAATTTAGTGTTTCCTGTCTATGGGATTTACTCTATTTTGAAGGGAACCTCAAGTGGTCATTCAAGGAACTGCAGTTTTTGGGATTTGCGCATCAGCCTGAGGCCTTGATTACACTCTGTCATGGACAGCTGGAGACACAAAGGCGTAGTCATTCCTGTTATCCTTCTTTGACGTCTGATTGATGTCCGCTGCCTGGGGCGCATGTACAGTTGTTGCATTGTAATGTAAATTCTCCACGCGGTTACAAAACCAAGCAGGGACGTGGATGTTGGCACGGACCCTCATGCTCACCATATGATGACATTTACATCAATCAGACCCAAGTGGACCCAAGCGAACCCTAGCGGACCCTAGCAGACCCGCGGACATGGAAATTATAATCAAGGCTTAATTTCACCACTTGGTTCCAGCTCATTCCACATCACCCTGTCACTAGTTAAAAGTCTATCCTGTCTTGGCACACTATCAGTAGGTACTCATCCCAAACTTTGCTACAACTGAGATTTCAGGCCAAAACTGGTCAGTGCATACAATACTTTGACATTTAGATATACCAGCACCATCACATAGCATTAATACAAGATAATCTGCTTGATTTATTGCATCTGTGAGGGACCACAGCATTTTGGTTCATCGGGGTATAGGCATGTCTACTGTAACACATTGTTCTTGTCCTCTAATGCACTTTTTTTTTAAAAATTTGTTTAGAGCCAGCTGTGGAATATTAAAGCTATTATAATCAATATTTTGGATCAAATGACTATGTATGTGAAAATTGGCACTTGGGATGATAAACCCAAAAATAAGTATTCAACTTTACAGTTCCACTCAGCTTTATGAAGAATAGCATCTTCAAACTCATTGTTTTAGTTTTCCTGCCAGCAGCATTTACTGTTTTAGTTCTCTCTCATCAGTGGTGTATCCAGCTGGAGCGGGCAGCTGTTTCCACCAAGACCCCACACTACCTTCCCACTGCCAAACAGCAGATGGACACAGCTAGCAGCTAGCTGGTGAGCAAAGTGGAGCATTTAGCAGTTAAATGGCAGATATTTTCCCTTAGTGGCTGATAACAATTAAAAACAAAGTTTAAAGTGAACACTGAACCTTTATTCACCACTTAGTCAAAAACACAATTACAAATGAATACTGGAGTTACAAACAAATATGCAACTCTTACAGTAAAATGTCAGTGTGCTGCTCACAGATGTTTTCACTCCCTTCAAGTGGTCACAAAATCAGTTACTTAAGGTTTAATTTATAAATATGTATGAGTACTTATAAGGAACTGCATGCAATAGGGGGGAAATTTTCTGCATGATAAGGCAGAAAATGCTGTCTTGAATCTGAACAAGATTAACTCAGATATACACAATGAATTCAGTCTGTAAGAGTTCATGGGAGTAAGTATGCTTTGCATATATATTTGCAGCCACACAGCACATAATACAGCAGAATTCGGCTCTGAAAATGGAAAATAAACTTTTGTCTTGGAAGAATCCAGTGACAAGAATGTGAATACTGCAATGTGGCTTCAAAGATTTTAAACATGGCAGCATCCCTAATCATTGAACCTATAAAGGTGCAGAAGGCAGAGAGGATTGAATCAGTGATTGAAATCATGTTCACCTTTAAACTACTCAGACATCGTTTTAGAATAATGCTTTTTCTCTTATTTTCACCGTTTTCTGCTCTGCCCCTAAACCAATAAATAATACTGAATATAGAACATGTAATCATAAATAGATAAATAAATAATATGACACCCTATTTGACAGAAATAGTTCTGAAAGTGACATCCTGAGGAGACATAGGCATAGAGTCCTCATTAACGTAGCTCCACTTTCTTCTCACCCACAATAACTCACACTACTGTCTACCTGAGAAGAATAAAATCTATTCTGAATAATGACAGCCCAACAGTAGCATGATATGTTAATGCCATTAGACGTCAACCATATCTCTGAGCTTCATTCTGCTCTCTCTTTCTTCACCTCTGCTCCACCCTATACCCCATTCCTTGTCTCTTTTCCTTTCTGGTGCAACATTTTTACTAGCATTAAGACAGTGTGTGTGCACATGCATGTGTCTGTGTGTGCCTGTCGTGGTTTCTCAGCCCATCTCCAGATGTCAGGGGGCAGGAGGGCTGCAGATGGTTGTCATTCCCCTCTGACAGCAGCAGGAAAAGCGAGATTGAGGGAGAAGCAGTGAAAGAGAGAGAGAAGGGGGGAAGGGTGATGTGGGGTAAGAGGAAAGAGAAATAGAGCATGTGTAGAATGGCAAGAGAAAGAGAGAGAGCAATAAAAGACAGTAAAGATGCTACTCTTGTCACAATAGTGGCAATCTTGCTCACACTTATACTCCACTCGGCTTGAGGGGATGCTCTGTACAGGAAAACCGATGGAGTGAAAACGCATCAGAAATTTATTCTTTACTCTGGTAACACTGCATTACAGAGTAAATAATGCTTTTCCCACAATCAGAACAGCATTGCTTTTTTATTCAAAAACCTATTCGTAATTGTTAATGTAAAATTACATTCTACAATACACGTGATTTTAAAAAACTTGTGCTATTTGTTCTGTCATGTCATTTTAAAAGAATTAAACTCTCAGAGCTTGTTCATTAAAAGGTGTAACATATCTCAGAATAATCATGTGGAAAATAGTTTAATTTTATGCCGGGAGAAGTCAATAGGTCTCAAAATAGTTTGAGACATTTTTTCATTAAGTATGTGATATTTGGCTTTTTGTTTTGTTAAAGAGGAAAGGCATTGCAAAGGGAATCCTAAGCTGGATTTGCATATGGATACTCAAAATCTGATTTTTATATGACTCAAATGTGACATGTCAAAGACAATATTACCTCCAGGTCAAAAGTTTCATAAATCTTTCATTTTATGGCTTTATATTAGACTTTATACTTGGCTCCATTTAGCATGTGAGTGAGGCTATTTGCCTTAATATTGATTGCTCTTTTCATGCACTGGCTTACTCTGTGTTTGTCAAAGTCTACGTCTTTTGAGAGATGTGTAAAATCAGTTTGTTTATGCTGATCCTGGTAAACACATGTGAAACTGTTGTTTTTTTAAACGGGAGAAATGTGTTTGAGCAAAGATTACAAGATAGGGGGGGAAAGCAATAGATAACAGCTCTAATGAAGGAATAAATTCCCACGTAGAGTATTCTTTGATGTGGATGCTGGTGTGTGCAGAAAAGCGAGAGGCACAGGTACTAATGAATGTTGGATTCGACACAGAATGGAAAGATAGGAACAGAAGGATGAAGTGAAGGTTAATGAGGAGTCTGAAGCCTCAGGGAACCTGTCCTTGGCTCCAGACACGCACACAGACACCTAAACACTATGGTAAAAGCCCAGTAAAAGCTGTTAACCTGTAGTTTAGCTTACTGGCCAATAACACAGGAAGGTGGCCTCATTAACACACCTAAATATACTCAAAAGACAACAGGCGCTTTTGTGAGAACAAGAACAAGCTTCAATACAAAAGATGACAGGGCACTGGCACCGTATGACATAAAAAGCAGTCATCATGAAAATAAAAACTCCCAAAGCGTACTGCCTGCAAGGAGCCTTATAAATAAAGAAGTTAAAGGGGTTACATTTCAAAGTGCTGTTGTTTTGATTAACAGCACATGTTAGCACTCTTTTTAGGTGTGATGAACAATTTATTTTTATTGTAAACTACAAATAAATAATTTTTGGCATTATACCCATGTGTAGTCTCTAACAAGACTGCTGGAAACAAGCTGAAAATAAAGAGTATCATGCGAGGTGGTGGATTTCACTATAAATGTTTTTTCTTCTATTCTGCTATTCAAACATGGTGTTTCTGTTTTGTATATGTGGTGTCAAACTGTTAAATGTGTTTCTTCAGTCTTTTGTTTTTATTTATTCATTTTTACTTTTTACAGCTTTTGTTAAATATACCCCCCTTGAAGAATCGTCCAATTTCAACTTTATGCCTATGTTGTAGCTTTCACACTCACTGACCACTTCATTAGGTACACCTTTTGAATCGCTCATTAACTCAAATATACAATCAGCCAATCACATAGCAGCAACTCAGTGCATTTAGGCATGTAGTCATGGTCAAGACAACCTGCTGAAGTTCAATCTGAGCATCAGAATGGGGAAGAAAGGTGACTTTCAACATGGTATGGTTGTTGGTGCCAGACGTGCTGGTCTGAGTATTTCAGAAACTGCTGATACTGCGATTTTCCTGCAAACCATCTCTAGGGTTTACAGAGAATGGTCTGAAAGAGAGAAAATAGTCTTCTGGGACAAAATGCCTTGCCTGCCTTGTTGATGGCAGAGGTCAGAGGAGAATTGCCAGACTGCTTCAAGCTGATAGCAAGGCAACAGTAACTCAAATAACCACTCATTACAACCAAGGTATGCAGAAGAGCCTCTCTGAATGCACAACTTGCAGATGGGCTACAGGAGCAGAAGATCACACCAGGTGCCACCCCTTTCAGCTAAGAACAGAAAACCTGGGCTACAATTTGCATGGGCTCACCAATATTGGACAATCTTTTGATGCTGTTGCCAGACTTCTAACACGTTTTATTAAGCAAGCTCACATTAATCCTATTTTATACTCGTTACATTGGGTCCCAGTAGATTTTAGGATTTGTTTTAAAATTCTTGTACTTACATATAGAACACTAAATGGACAAGTTCCAGACTATTTAGCTCAGCTTCTTAATAAACACACTGCTGCTCGTGATGTTCAGTCGCAGGCTTGGAATTTGTCATTTAATCCTTGTACAAGACTGAGGACTAGAGGGGACAGAGCCTTTTGGTCTGTGGCACCAAGACTTTGGAACAGTCTCCCACTCCAACATCATTTAGCTGAGTCTGTGGACTCTAGACTTTAAAAAGCAGTTAAAAGCTATTTTCTTTAAAAAGGCTTTCTGTTGATATTCTTATTGATAGTAAGTATTTTTTTTTGTTTTATTTTATTTTGTTCTGTGTTTTAACTGAGTTTGGTGTTGCTATTAACTGTATTTTATTTTTCTATTATATTTTATTGTGATTATTCATAGTATTTTATTATTTTTGATTGTACAGTGACCCCGTGTTTTTATAAATAAAATTGTTTTTAATTTTATTTATAAATAAAATTATAAATTTTCACACAAATAAAATTTTGCATTTGCGTGCCAAAACAACTATAAATATCTCTCGGCTGTCCTGGGAACACCTCGGTGTTCCCCCCGGATAAGCTGGAGGAGGTGGCTGGGGTGAGGGAGGTCTGGGCTTCTCTGGTTAGGCTGCTGCCCCCGCGACCCAGCCCCGGATAAGCAGAAGAAAATGGATGGATGGATGGATGGACACAATATAAAAATATTAAATAATTAATTTATTTGTTTAAAAGTGGATATGCACCGATCAGGCATAACATTATGACCACCTGCCTAATATTGTGATGGTCCCATTTTTGCTGCCAAAACAGCCCTGACCCATAGAGGCATGGACTCCACTAGACCCCTGAAGGTGTGCTGTGGTATCTGGCACCAAGGTGATCCTTTAAGTCCTGTAAGTTGCGAGGTAGGGCCTCCATGGATCGGACTTGTTTGTCCAGCACATCCCACAGATGCTCGATTAGATAGAGATCTGGGGAATTTGGAGGCCAAGTCAACACCTCAAACCCATTGTTGTGCTCCTCAAACCATTCCTGAACCATTTTTGCTGTATGGCAGGGTGCATTATCCTGCTAAAAGAGGCCACAGCCATCAGGAAATACCATTTCCATGAAAGGGTGTACATGCTCTGCAACAATGCTTAGGTAGGTGGTACATGTCAAAGTTACATCCACATGGATGGCAGGACCCAAGGTTTCTCAGCAGAACATTGCCCAAAGCATCACACTGCCTCCACTGGCTTGTCTTCTTCTTGCCAGGTGTTCCCCAGCTAAGCGACACACATGCATCCAGCCATCCAGGTGATTCATCAGACCAGGCCACCTTTTCCCATTGCTTTGTGGTCCAGTTCTGATGCTCATTGTTGGTACTTTTGGTGGACGACAGGGGTCAGCACGGGCACCCTGACTGGTCTGCGGTTATGCAACCCCATACACAAAAAACTGTGATGCACTGTATATTCTGACACCTTTCTATCAGAACCAGCATTAACTTTTTCAGCAATTTTAGCTACAATAGCTCGTCTGTTGGATCACATGGGCCAGCCTTCACTCCCCACCTGCATCAGTGAGCCTTGGCTGCCCCTCGTTGGTTCACCACTGTTCCTTCCTTGGACCAGTTTTGACAGATACTGACCACTGCAGACCAGGAACACCCCACAAGAACTGCAGTTTTGGAGATGCTCTGACCCAGTCGTCTAGCCATCACAATCTGGCCCTTGTCAAACTCACTCAAATCCTTACTCTTAGCCATTTTTCCTGCTTCTAACACATCAACTTTGAGGATAAAATGTTCACTTGCTTCCTATTATATCCCACCCACTAACAGGTGCCATGATGAAGAGATAATCAGTGTTATTCACTTCACCTGTCAGTGGACATAATGTTATGCCTGATCGGTGTAATTAGCTGGGGAGATTGTGGCCTAGGCATAGACAGAATCCATCCAGCTACGTTTAGCCCACCTTTACATTCACACACATTGCTCAGTGGGAGTCATTACAAACAGGACTATAAACACATATCACACTGACCATTCTCATACGTTAGGCATGCCTGTGCTGCTGTAAACAAGAAACAGAGGGTGGCTGCTTGTTAAAAATACAATGGAGGAAAAAGAGCTGTGGAAAATGAGAATAGAATTTTTAATGAAAGCAGCAGCAGTTTTAAGTAGGGTATAATTGTGGAAGTAAACACAGATTAGGAGTTGCCACAAAGAAAATATAGTGAAGTTTTAGAGCAGGAAGGAAAGCATTATTCGTTGCAAGAGGAAGCCAAGGCAGTAGGAAAGGAGTACTCACACAAGAAGGATGAAATCACAAAAGGCTTAATTTTTTTGACTGATAAGACCCAATCTAGAAGCATTATTTCCAAATTTAACCATTATTTTCTATCCAGACCAGAAGGTTAGCAGTGTTTCTAAAAATCTTTGTCGGGTGGAGGCATAAACAATGAAAGAGATTCTTAAACTGCCCCACAGCATCATTTAAGTGACCCTACTCTATACCTGACAGTTCCTTTGTAAGACATCTCACAGCAAAAATGCAAAAAAAGAAGCAGCTAAGATGAATACTCATTGCTTTGTAGATCAACCTTGCAAAATAAAAATTTCATTGATTCTGTTTAAATATCCTGCCTGTGGGACCTTTGATCATCACTGATTGTCTGTCCTCAGCTCTTCCCTGGAAGCGAAATAATGAAGACTACACTCTGCGAGCTCCATTCAAAGAACAGTTTTCAGTTGATGTGTGTATTTGTGTGTTTTGGTGAAGGGGGTGCTCTTTAATCTTTGACCAGCTGGAGAGAAGACAATTGTGCTTCATCACTGAGGTGTGAAGTGATCAGTGCCTACTGCAGACACACACAACAGTCATTCACGCTGCACAGTTTCTGTATGACCTCTCTGCCAAAACAGGAAGCAAACAGTCCCACAGAGTAAATACAGGGACTGATGAGGTGTAGAAATTCTAATACAAGGGATATAAACCACGCCATGTAAACTAGTAGAGGCACATTTTGGCAAAACAATGACATTTCTTGGCTGTTTGCATTAATGAGAGCCATCAAATTCAGCGGACTTGGCCTAAATCCACTTAAAGTGTGAGAAAATGCTGAGAACATTGACACTAAATTCTGTGCAATTTTTCAATGCATTTTAGTAAAGATCTCAAGAGACAGCTGAGCATGCACAACTGACAGTGAATCACTGATGTAGAGAAATTCTTAAATTCAGCTTGAGTTCAATAGAATTATTATTATTATACTTCTTTGGGCTTAAGATAATAACTAGCTTCTAGGCAGTGTTCCTTCAGACAATAGTCAGACTTTGAACCAGAAAATGAAGCAGAGGGAACAACAGAGGAAGAAAAATACAAGTATGTTAATATTTAGAAATGTCTTTCATTTAAGTTTTGATGCAGTGTCTTTAAACCATTATTGAATGCCCTGTGTCATTCTGTGGTATTCTGGATAGGGTTATACTCTGTTTCAAATGATCAGATGTGACAGGGGATTTTGCAGATAGAGCACAGTGATCCTGAGATCCAATGCAGGCAAACCATTGAGAGGGAAGTGGATTTAGCAGACGTGCAAGAAAATGACCAAAAACTGGAAGAAGGACACGGAAAGAGGTTTAGTAGAGACAGAGAGCATGATAAAGAGTTGAAAGGATGAGGAGCTTGTAAAGAAAGATAAAAAGTAAGGTCAGCATAATTGACTCGAGGGATTAATGCTGTCTTCCACAGGGTTTTGGACATTTATATATGGTTCAGCACACATCCACATACACTTCAGCACATGCAAAGTACAGTGTGCGCATGTGCATACACACATGCAGGATTTATCCTAATCCAGTAATAATCACATCACATCTGATGCTCTGTTCGTGACTTCTGGCAAGATGCATACTTGCTGACTCTCTCTCTCGTTTTGTGTGTGTGTGTGTGTGTGTGTGTGTGTGTGTGTGTGTGCGTGCGTGTGTGTGTGTGTGCGCGTGTGTGCGTGTGTGTGTGTGTGTGAGTATGGTAGCTGGTATTTTATTTCATTGTAG